>WUAW01010444.1:672-14540 GCA_017165845.1 Thaumetopoea pityocampa
TACATTTATACCTCAACTGTATGATCCTGTCTAGTGCTCAGCACCGTCCTACAGTTGACATGTAATAGTCTCGGGTAGATGAACGAAAGCTGACAACCCTAGTCAAAACACACGAGAAAAATGTCAACGTTCTCCGACCTAGTTTCATTGAGAGCAACAAATATTCGGTGCTCTCGCAAAATGGAGTTACACTTAAATTCATTATCCGAACAGATACGCGTGAAAAGTTTTCCAATGGCAGTTTCCGTTCCCACAGAACTCTAAAAAAGAAAACATAACTTAGCCGTACTGGTGTGGGAGTGTGGTTCTTTGAACTGAAGTTACATTGACAAATCACGTGTATAACCCATCGTACGCTTTATAAATAAGTGATTAGAGTTGTTATTTGCATACCGTGGTGTGTTTTGCGGACTGCGTCATTCGCACCGGACTTTGGTACACGGGCGCGGCGAGTGGCGACTTCATTCGCTAATTTCTGTACCACTTGCAAACTCTATTAGACGACCGCCTATATTTTTTGCATCGCTGAGAGATTAGATCACTATTTCTTATTTATTATTTTGAATAGTCATTTTAACTTACCGTTTCTCAGGCCTCTTGTTCACCATTAAATGGTAGTTACTAGGTTGTGATCGTAAAATCAATTCTGAATAACATCGGTTCTGATATCAATAGTAATCGATTTTTTACCCATTATAATCGTCTTTTTTTCACATACCGTATATGCGACTGCCGTTAAGTTGGATTAATTTTTGTTGTTTGTAGTTTTGAATGCATTACACTCGTTTGAAAGTTTATTTTTTACAAAGTATTCCACTATAGGTTTATTTTTTATAAGATATTCCACTGTAAGTTTATTTATTACAAGATATTCAACTATAAGTTTATTTTGTACAAGATATTCCGTTGTAAGTTTATTTATTACAAGATGTTCCGCAATATGTTTATTTTTTACAAGATATTCCGCTGTAGGTTTAGTTTTTACAAGATATTCCGCTGTAGGTTTATTTTTACAACGTATTCCGATGTAACTACTTTTTACAAGGTATTTTGCTGTAGGTTTATTTTTTACAAGGTATTCCACGATTTATGTCAAATTCACAATAAGTATGTACTCCATTTTAACTTGTATTTAATTTTGAAGGTAAATAATGAAATAATTAAATAATTCAGATATACACCCGCTCTTAAAAACACCCATGAAACGATTATCTGAACTTTTTTCTGATAAAGTTTTATTTTTTATTTTTTGTTTTTGGCAACTGCGGTTTCGCTTGCATAACGTTGTGATTATAAATTTTGTGATTGATAAAATAAATGATGAATGATAATTTTTGTGATGATAGCTATGAATCCTTTCCACCCAAAGATTGTCTGGAAGAAATCAGATATTATCTATCTATTTCTTATTTATTTATGTTTGTATTTTTTCTATCAGTGTGAAATAGAGTAGATGCTCTATTCTATCATGATGATGACCATGATTCTTATTCTTACCTTTCATATGTTCCTTGAAAAAATATTATTATAATAATGAAAATTATTGAACGACCGAATTTTTGTTACAGTTTCGGTCGAACTTTGCGTTGTCGAAAACGACGTTTGTGTGTTCTCGACACGATTATTTACATTTAATGAACTAAGAGAAAATATCGTATGATGAAGTAAATACTATATTATACAAAGTTTATTAGTAAGGTACTAAGTTTTTGACGTGTGACTGATTTAATTTATAGAAAATCAAATAAACGGTTATAGCTTATAATTTTANACGACCGAATTTTTGTTACAGTTTCGGTCGAACTTTGCGTTGTCGAAAACGACGTTTGTGTGTTCTCGACATGATTATTTACATTTAATGAACTAAGAGAAAATATCGTATGATGAAGTAAATACTATATTATACAAAGTTTATTAGTAAGGTACTAAGTTTTTGACGTGTGACTGATTTAATTTATAGAAAATCAAATAAACGGTTATAGATTATAATTTTGATGCTTTAAATGTTTTATTATTTAATAAAATTTACCGCCTATAGTGTATATCTATAAAATAATGAAAAAACGTTAGATTTCTACAGAAAATTAAAGTCTAAACAAGTTTAGATTTCTACGAAACTAAAAAGCCGTAATTCTGTTTCGGCCAGAAATCTCGTTTCGGTCGGTCATTAATAAAAATATTGATTTTAAATACACTCAAATTCTGGGTATACTGGGTATACTCTAAGACGTGCCCACCCCTATGGGTGGGAATGTGTTCGTAGAATGTGCTCTATAGCACATTCTACGAACGACTAGGTCACCTTCACCACTTATTAACGGTCAGATATCGAAGGCTTATATGCGCTGATCAAAAACAAAATAAGTGTTCTTTTGTTTATCATCATCATCATCCTCCTATGAGCTCACAGACGTCCACTGCTGGACATAGGCCTCCTCTAATAATCGCTACACCGAGCTGAGCCGCCTGCATCCATCGATTGCCCGCGACCATGACCAGGTTATCGGTCCACATAGTCGGGGGTCGACCCGCATTACGCTTTCCGGTTCGGGGTCGCCACTCCAGCGCTTTATGACCCCAGCATCAATCGGTTCAGCGAGCTATGTGCCCCTTTCTTTTTTTTATATAATTCATCATCATCATCATTTTAGCCCATAGCTGTTCACTGCTGAACATAGGCCACTCCAATCGAATTCCAGCGCGACCGGTCCACAGCCACCTGCATCCTGTTTATATAATTGAAACATACACATTACACATTAATCTGCCAAACAGCACAGCAGTTTGTTAGTAGATGTGTTAAAATAATAATACATTGCTGTTGTCGTTATCACTCCATTTGTTGCCCCACTGCAGGGTCTCCACTCAGAATTAGAGGGGCTGTATTCCATCACGCTGGCCCGATATGACAGTATAACATTTATCTATATAAGTAAGTATATCTTTGTCTAGTATCCAAGACACGAGTAATCCTAATTTGGCGTTAGATCACTCTGTATGAATGAAACGTTTACAACATTATTATATAAGAATAACGTCCAATAACTAGTTCGTATTAGACACAGTAGTTGACGTGTCATACTAAAAATAATCACACATTTATTATTATGCATTTGTTACTAACGTCGTAGAAATCGGGGTAATATTTGAGTTTAAAGCACATTTTTTTATATATTATCAAATTATAATTCGCTTTAAGGCGAAAAATTAAACGATGACCATTAAATTTTAAGGCTACGATTTGATTTGTACTCGGTAACGTGCGATTTAATGTCGAAAGCGCTCGCTAGGCAGTTTAATTACGTGTGTTGGCGTAGTCTAAGGAATAGAGGTACATTTTATATTAAATAAAGAAATACACACTAGGTCTGTCAAAATTTTATTAATATTTTTGTTGTTGTTAAATTGTAATCAAATTGTTGTCTTTATTTTATTAGTTTAATAGCTTTTGCTCACAGCTTGGCTTGCGTGAATGTCGGTTTTTCGCTACATGGGAAATCCTGACGCAATCATAGATTTATATGAAACCTTGCCTTACCAATACCATATTTAACCATACCTTACAACCATTTTTACTTGACCTCTCATACCTTAACGACAGCTATTAAAATAGTGATCAAGCTGTATCTTCAATTACTTTATCGATTTTGATGAAACATACCGCAGTATTTAAGTCGGAATAGTACCTTTAAGGCTGTAATAGTCTAACCAAAATCTACCCGCTGGTTTTTGCGTGAAGCCTGAACAAACAAACAAACATCGACGAATTTAGTTTCAGAAGCCCTTAATTAGTCGATCTGAGTGGTTTTTAATACCTTTAATTAAAAAAAAATTGAATTGAACAATTTTATAGTAGTACAGATTAAACTCAAGTGAAATCGAGTCGCCCAACTAGTTTATTCGTGTCGAAAAAGTCAGGATAACATGTAATCTTATACAGGTGCGGCTTGATACACGAAAGCGGCAGCCTTTGCTGTTTCATCGAAATTAGCACCCGTGACATGAAAGCCGTTTGATGGACTCGCCCGGACCGCGACGCCGCGCCGCGCCGCGCGCCGATACAAATTATTATACGCACACGAAAACATGCTGCGATATTTTTCGCTGAGACAATTTGCTTAAAAACTATAATATAATATAATAATATTCTGGACATTTATCACACACATTGGTCTAGTCCCAAACTAGTTTTTCCTGTATCTTAGATACTAGGCAACGGTATACACACTTATATTGATAAATACTATACACAAATAGATAAATACGTCATGACTCGGATACTAATATTTGTGCTCATCACACAAAGTTTGTCTCTAGCAAGATTCGAACCCGGGACTCATTGGCATAGAAAGCTGGGTCACTGCCCACTGTGCCTATCAGTCGTCATATTAGAAAAAATAAAATTATTTCCACATCTGCTCATCAGGACTTTATGGTGTTATATACTATGTTCATCCTTGGTGACATATCTACCTCCCTGTCAAAAATTCAAAAATAATCGGCTCAGCGTTTGAATCTCAAAGATGTAATACTCGTAAACGAATTATCGCTTTTATTAGCGTAAATATAATTTGTTTATTATTGGCCCTTGAAATAGAAGGTAGAATAAATTAACGTGGTATGTCTTCTATCTAAGAGTAAGTAATTTAATTATGAGTTAAGCTGTTATTAATTAGTACATCATTTGTTTGAATATCCCAACTGTATTTATTCGTTTATTTATTACTTAACAAGCTTTCGCCCACGTCTCTGCCCACGTAAATGTTGATTTTCCGCTACATGAGAAATACCGACACAATCATAAATTTATATAAAACGCCATAGAACCACTTTTACATGACCTTTCGTACCTTAACGGCGGCTACTAAAATAGGGCTCAAGCTGTATTTTCAACTGTACTGGACCGATTTTGATGAAACATGTCGTAGTATTTAAGACTGTAACAGTTTGACCAAAGTCTACCCTCTAGTTTTAGCGTGAAGCTCGAAAAAGAAACAAACAAAGAAATAAATATCGACGGATTTGGTTTCAGAAGCCCTTAATTAGTCGATCTGAATAGTTTCATTTAAATATCTTTGATTTACAAAATTTGACATTTAACAGTTTTAGAATAGTATAGATTTAGAACATTTAGACTCTTAGTTCCCAAAGTGTCCAGGTGGACCCCCAGAGGTCCACGGGAGACTTGACGGGGGTCTACGTTGGCGTACGCAAATTTCCATAGTTAGATCTAATGTTCACATTTTTTATCGAGTTTTGGGAATATGGTAGAAATATAGCTGCAGGGGGTCCACCGGAACCAGCTAAATTTTGAAAGTGGTCTATGAGAATACAAAGTCTGGGAACCTCTGATTTAGACTATTCATACTTAAAGCGGCTTATATCGATTCTCAGTTGATTTAAAACTTATGGGATATTTAAAACCTTTTGTTTTAAATATCTTTGATTTACAAAATTTGATATTTAACAATTTTATAATAGTATAGATAACACAAAATATACAATGATAGCAAAAATCACAAATTATCACAAATCACTCCAAATCTAGTCACAATCCTAAGTATATGCATCTAACCAAATTCAAAGGGTAATTAATTATCCACCATGTGCGCCCAAAATAAATATAGAATATTAGGTGCACAATTATTGCTGAATTGTAATTTTAATTTGTATAATAAATAATTTAAAAAAAATTCCCGCATACCATCGTCACGAATTTTATAACTCAAAAAAAAATCTATATTCATTCGGCCATTATCGTTATTGGCCAACCACTGGTAAAACAAAAACTTCTGGATTTTATAAAACTTCAATAGGTTAAATACAGTGTTTGATCTACACACCACTATCTCTAATGTATTATTGTAATTTTGACCTACTTAATAAACAAACATAACGTGCACGATAAACGCATAAATGACAATTTTAATTGCACGTGGCCTTGCATGATTGCAGTAGTGGAACGTGATTAAAAATTTGCAAAATCTGCAAATAATCAACGGAAACAAAAATAATGCGACACAAAAATTGCATGTAATCGACGGACACAATGTGTCTAAACAAAAATTTGCAGATGTGACGAGCGCATGCGTAATAAGACACTCGGAGCGCGCGGACGCGACGCCCGCGCACATAACGCGTACTCGTATACAGTACAGTCATGGCCGAAATGACGACCCGGTTATTGACACCGCCATACCGTGCTTATAAAGCACTCACTTTTTAAGGATATCAGTATCAACATCATATCAGCCTACAGACGTCCACAGCTGGACAAAGGCCTCCTCTGAGCGGCTATGAGCTGCCTATATCCATCGATTGCCCGCGACCTTCACTAGGTCATAGGGTCACCTAGTCAGGGTCGACCTACGTTACAGCTTTCGGTTTGGGGTCGCCACCTCAGTACTTTAAGACCCCACCGTCTATAAGTTCTGCGAGATATTGCCCCGCCCATTGCTACTTCAGATTTGCAATCCTTTAAACCATACAACAAGCGATAATACCACCCAGGTGACGGCAATTAACCATTGTAGAACTAGTAGGATCTCGATGGAAATAAGGGCCCTGGTCGCGGCGGTATCCCCTCATCGTTTATCAAATCTTGTGGTGCTGAACTCCGTTATCACTAATATACAATAAACCCCTTCAGATTGGCGTTTTTCCTACCTACTAGAAACTTGCACACATTGTCCCTATTTTCAAATCCGGTGACAAAGAAAGACCTATAAGTTTATTACTATGGTTTGCCAAAATTTTTGAAAAATTAGTTTATATACTTTGTATGCCCATGTTCATTCACTGATATTGCCCCAACAACATATTTTATAGAAAAATAAATGAACGCAATTAAATATGCTAGAATATAAAGATTTTTTAATGCTTTGCTTTTGCCAAAGGTGAACAAGTAGACTGTTTATACAGACTTTCGCAACGTTTTGACAAGGTTAATCACGATATTCTCTGACGATTAGTCTGGAACTAAGGCCTTCAACCGGGTTTGAAATAAAGCGCTTCTTTCAAAGCTTCCTTCATTCATTCATTTATTTATTATTCGTTTAACATAGGTAATAAACAAGTTGGATTTTGTTTTGAAGTTCCTATGGGCTTATGTATATTTATATTATATTTATACAGCGGAGTATCTGTGGAGTCACCCTAAGTGATCGATTGAGGAATAGCGTGATAAAAGAATGATGTAAGTTGAAGTATGACATGGTGACATGTATCGAGAAAGGAATGCTCCAATAGTTTGGTACATTGGTTTTGATGAAACGAATATATCGGGAAAATGTGAGTGGAAGTGTCGAAAGAGGGCGCCCAGGAAAAACTTACCTTGACCATATCAACAACTTGTTTCAAAAAGGTCAAGTTCATAGCATCTTTAATCGAAGAAAGTATATGAAAAAATGTATGGATGTGGATGAAGCGAGAGAGGTGTGTCACGATCGTAGTATGTGGCAAACTGTGGCCTCTGCGTACCTTTATGGGGTACCGGCGTGAGTGTGTATATGTATGTATTATTCATTTATTTTGATCCATAATAAATGGGACCTGAAAATAATGGCCGTCTACATTTTTTTTCTTAAAATACTCGTTTCCCGTTTGTGGTGTGTACAGGAGGAAAACCGATGAACGGCGCGGCGCACGCGCAAACAAACTACGAGTACATTACAAGGAAAATATGTAATTACCGAGGCATACGTGTTTGCGGTCAATTAAGTAACTTATAATCTTAAATATTAATGGGTAAATAATACTTTTTTTTAGTTAGTTAATATAAAACGGGGCTATGAAATTATAATAATTAAAAAATATAACCAGTTTAACTGAACAGTGAAGAGGGTTTTGTACTGTAAGAGTAAGAATTCTAAAAATTAAAATTTCAAACGAGTACAAATACAAACTTTAATGATATTTGCTGTGTGGAGCCGGTGCGTCACTCCATCTGTTTTGTGGATGCGGTGAGACCTAGCTAACGGATGTACTGTGCCGGGGTAACCTGCAGCGTTATCCTCTTATTGGATTTAAACCTACTGCGATCTCCAGAACGCCAGCCAAGCGCGGAGATTATGGAAAATCAATCCCTTTTGAGAAGGTGGCCCATGTTCAGCAGTGGCCTTCCATGGGCTGATGAAAATGATAAATATTTATTAATCTATCTATACTGGACTGCGGTTAGCCACTCTGCTACATTGAACGATCGTAGCAGGTGGTAAGAAATGGTCTCTGCCTACCCCAATAGGAAAGAGGCGTGACTGTATGTATGTAGTATATACTATGGTCTCTGCTTACCCTTATAGGATATCGGCGTGAGTGTATGTATGTATGTATGTCTATCTATACTATTATGAAATTGTTAAATATCAAATTATGTAAATTAAAGATATTTAAAAAAACTCAGATCGACTAATTGAGGGCTTCTGAAACCAAATCGGACGTTTGTTTGTTTGTTCGAGCTTTATAGAAAAACTAGCAGCCAGATTTTAGTTAAATCATCATAGTTTTAAAGGTACTAATCCGACTTAAATATTGCGGCACGTTTCATTGAAATCGGTTCAGCCGACTTGAAGATACAGTTTGATCCCTGTTTTAGTAGCCGCCATTAAGGTACGAGAGCTCAAATAACAGTAGTAGATTTTTATATAAATCTATTATTATTTCGGGATTTCCCATGTAGCGGAAAACCGACATTCACGCGGGCGGAGCCGCGGGTAAAATCTAGTAACTATTATGATTATTATGTTATAATAACAATAATAAATGAGCCGATTAAGATTTGGCCTATATGAAACCAAGAATGAATTTAAGCTAATGAATTATTATTATTTATTTATTTATCTTTATAAACTTACATGTATAGGCGAACTTAATGCCTAAGGCGTTATCCACCAGCCTACCTTTGGGCGATGCAGAGATAATGGAAGAGGTATAAAATTGAACGTCTCTAGACAACATATATGCAAGATATTAAACATATTTACCAAACATAAGAGAAAATATATTGTTACCATCAAATTATAATTATAAAAATGGGTCTAATTATTTCAAGACTGAGATAAAGTATACAAGACTTATTTTTATGGTTTATTTTTTGTAGATCGTGATTAGTATAAGTGTGACGATGTTTAGAACCGCTTATTAGCTACAATTAAGGAACATCATCATTAGTTCATGAAAGTCTACTGCAGGATAGGTACCTTCTCCTTAAAAAGGGGGGATTTGCTATAATTACCACGCTTGGCAGGTGTCTTGGAGATCACGGTAGATGTTAACTGAATAATAACAACGCTGCTGCCTATTATATTCTGGTACATCCCTCATGTGGTCCTTAGAGCATCCATGGGAAGAAAAGGAGTGACGCTATTATTATGGTGACGCTACATAGCCATAGGGAACCAATAGGATTAATTTTCAACATCTATATCTGATCTTGTGCGTGATACAGAAAGCGCTAGTCGTCTGTGCGATATTGGGGGTCATTACACAACATATAAATCATAAGGACTCGACCCACATCCATACTCGGAGTGAAGAAGATCTGTAATTTGTTTCATTACAGTTTAAACTAGTACGTAGTTACTCTATTCAAAACAAATCTCGCATTTAGTTACGTCACGCGTCTGGCGAAATTGATGATATACTCCTGAGCGGAATTTTGTTCAAGGAATTGAGATGTGATGATTGACGCTGAGTATTCTGATGTGGTTCGGAGTATCGGTGCCGCCTCCCTTTGCTCCATGTCACGTCGTTAACTGGCCACGCTTATTACATATGATTCTCACGGTTGGAGTAGCCCACGAAAACTATCAAGTACTCCCAAAAGCATTGGACACGAATATCATAAAATAAATAATAATTAAAAAAAATTAATACGGATATTTAAAATAAGGTAAATTTTCTCCAAATGTGGTGTGAACTTAAATTTAGTGTGTAAAAATAGAAATTTAGTGTTATGTTCATTACGAGTATTGAATATTATTTTTCCTTGACAACCACCTCGCGCGTGCTTTTGTAACGGCAATGAGCGAATTAAAATCTAATAATTACACTATACTAGGAACTGAAGTAATAAGTGTGATATCAATGAACTGGAGCATTTAAAATTGTCAATTAAAATGGTATTCGTATAAAGGAAAATATTTTCCAATAAATTAATTATAAACGTTAAAACAGTAGATATTAATAACAATTATAGAATAGTGTTTCATGGTTCATATATGCGAGTGCGGTTTTATTCCACCATAAGTTCTAAACTCCTGATCTAATTAAGTTATATTATATAATATAGTGTATGTCATCCGGGGTAATGTAAGAAACATTATCCAAAATTACATAAACTCTATTTTTATTATGCACAGAATATAACTGACTCATACTGGCGCGCCGAGGGCACAGCACGACGGTTATGTGAGGATTGTACCAACTAAAAACTGTGCGCTTTTCGCCTTGGCCTATGTGCCCGAGCGCGGGAAACACGCGAGCAATCATCGGCGGTTCGAGCGGGCTTGGCCGCGATCGCAACGGGCCTCTGCAGTTCTGTACCGAGAGAGATTTATCTCTCCCTTCCGCCGAGAGCTCTAAGGCTCTCCCAGAGAGCTCTCCTAGCTCCCCTCCTCTGTGAGGGCGCCGGATGTAGCGCGCTCTCGCCACAGGTCTGTTCTATTTGGGCGACTGGGTATCCTCCCCGCCGCCTGTAAGCAGCGTCCTAGGTCGGCTGCAAGTCCATGTAGGCCCTGCGCCTGCGCCCCGAACGTCTCCGCCGAGCCGGATTCTGCATATTAATTTTTAATTTATCTTGTTATAATATATTTGAATGTTTGTCATTAATGTTCGGAATGGCATGGATTGTATTCAATCCATTTCGTTCATCCAGTTATTATCCGAACAAAATACAAATGCTTAGTCCATGTCATCAATGTGAAATATATGAAATATAATTAATTTTTATTTTTGGCTAAGTCCACAATGTTAGTGGTAGCGTTATATATCTAAAGTAGCTGCCACCCACGATCAGTTGAAAGAACTCAAACGATAATACACCAACTCCTAAGTTCTGATCTCATTGGCTCCAGGATTTGTTACTATTTCTGTACAAAGAGTTTTGGTTATACATTTTATGTACATTATATTATTTTTTAGATTACTCCCGCATTAGGATTAATTCCTGTATCGCGGGGACTTTACAAACATTCAAATAACGGACACAAAGAATATTCATACTCAGAACAATAATTTGTGGATTACACAAAGTTGTTGTCCCGTGTGGGGATTAAACCCACAACACTCGACGGCGCAGTGGAGAAGCGACCACTTAAACCACTGCGCCATCCGTGCAGTCGAATATTACACATATTGAATGCACTTTTAAAATCTTTATTCAAAATTTTTGAGCTGGCGTTATTACGAAGACTGGACTGGATTCTCATTGCATTCTTACCTGCCATAAGATCAAAATTGAACTTAGACCCAACTGCGCGGACAGTATCCACTAATCCTGTTAATCCTGTAATCATCCATGACAGCGGAATCGCTCAGACAATCGAAGCGGTTTTAGAGCTCTAGCTGAATGAGTTTTGAATTTGGACGGATGAATACCGAAGCGTAGAATTTATCTGTCTAAGCCTCTTCAGCTTCACGTTAAGTTTCAATGTGTATCTTACGAATATGTGAATGCTTTCAGTGTTAACTGCGTTGAAAATTTGCCGCTTAGTTGATTACATTTTTGATAATACCATTGGGGCTTATTTAGATTCATTTCTTGTGTAAGGAATAGCACTTCTTTATGAACAGCTAGACGTGCCTTTATTGTCACTTCCCGGCTGTTCACGAAGCTGTGCAGAGCTCCACTTGATTAACTGCCAACACTCTTCACTCAATTTCACAGTCATATTTTCCGTCTCTCATACACTTTGCACCTAAGTATACAAACTCTTTCACTTGTTCCACTTTTTCTGCTTCAATCAGAATCTCACATTTTGTTATGCTTTCTACTTTTTCAAAAACCATCCCTTTAAGTTTTAAAGCACCATGCATAATATTGACTATTTTTTGCAACTCTTCCTCGGATGATGCTAATTTGACCTGATCATCCGCATACAGAAGGCTTAAGGATAAAATGATTCATTCTTAACCCATACGTATTTTCTTTAAAATCTTTCAAAACATTGTCTATGAGTAAGTTAAACAGGTAAAAACCCCGGTAAAGCCACACATCCCTGTGTAACACCTTTTTCGATGTTAAACTAGTCTGAGCAAGCCCCATTTATCCATAACACAACACATAAGCACATAAACACTAGAATCCTTGTAATGTGATTTCAGCGCTACTATCAAGCTACTGCTCACCCCATACACAGACAATGCCGACCATAATTCATTCCTCACCACTCTATCATAGGCATTTTCCAAATCCACGAATACGCAATAGACCTTTTGACTTTCAGCCAAGAATTTTTCGGCTATGCTTCGTAAGGAAAAGATCTGATTCATGCAACTCCTTACTCTCCTAAAACCCGCTTGCATATCCCATAACTTTTCATCAGTTTCATTCATCACTCTTTTAATCAATACTTTTGGATACAGTTTGCCGACGATGCTGAGTAAGCTAATGCCTCTATAGTTTTTGCAGTCCTGGTGCGACCCTTTGCCTTTGTAAAGTGGCACAATCTTTATCGTTACACTTTTCTTCTCATGCTTACACCACATACTTTAATGGCAACATTCACGATTTATTCCTTAAATGTCTTCCATAACTCTCCAACTTCATTTATTTTATCTGAGCTGTCAATTTTCTCAGTCAATTTTCTTACAAATTCCTCGTTTACCCTCTCTCTTGCAAATTTTCAACTTTTATACGTTTTAGCACACTAACGGGTTCCTGCACACAATGACGCCACTTCTTGAATAGACCTCTTATTTGGCTCATTAAGAAAAAGTGGTCCATGTATATGCTGGCTCTACGGTAGGCCCTGGTGTCTAGCATTCTCTTTCTCGTTTTTGTGGTCAAACATTGTGTTTGTGACCACAAGATTCTACTCCAAAACTACTTCTAGCAAACTTTCTCCATTTTCATTTACATTTTGATCGCTGTATCTTCCCAGCACATTGTCATATCCATCACGCTTAACACCTACCCAGCTATTAAAATCACCTAACATGACTATTCTTTCGTTCTTATCGCACTTACTTAGAATATCTTTCATACTATCCCAAAACTCCCGCCTCACTTTTTGGGCTCTGGAGGACCGGTTCCGTTTGCGTATCTTGTGGGGCATAAACGCCTAATAGAAAGATGTGCGTAAGGCCGACCTTTAGCCTTATCTGGAGGAGTCTAGGGCTCACACATTCAAATTCAGTCACACACTCATTCAATCTAGCTGAAAGTAGCACACCAACACCCTGACAACCTCAACTGGTTTCGNGCTGTATCTTCCCAGCACATTGTCATATCCATCACGCTTAACACCTACCCAGCTATTAAAATCACCTAACACGACTATTCTTTCGTTCTTATCGCACTTACTTAGAATATCTTTCATACTATCCCAAAACTCCCGCCTCACTTTTTGGGCTCTGGAGGACCGGTTCCGTTTGTGTATCTTGTGGGGCATAAACGCCTAATAGAAAGATGTGCGTAAGGCCGACCTTTAGCCTTATCTGGAGGAGTCTAGGGCTCACACATTCAAATTCAGTCACACACTCATTCAATCTAGCTGAAAGTAGCACACCAACACCCTGACAACCTCAACTGGTTTCAGGAACTCTTGACCAGTGGGCTGTATAGGGTCCATACGTAGTAGTGTTGCACCCTTTCTGCTTTGTCTCATTTACGCAAAGAACATCAATCCGTTTCTCGCTCATCAACTCGC
>WUAW01010456.1:9899-24598 GCA_017165845.1 Thaumetopoea pityocampa
ACGTGTCGGGTGGCGAACCACGACGCCGCCATTTTATAAGGTTCAAAAGTGTTAAAGTTCCTCATTGCGTTTGCACGGCTTAGTGGACAGCAAAGGAAAGGGTATGAGGTAGGAAAAGAAAAGGACTATAGGATATAGGATACTATTATCTCGGAAGGAGTAAGAAGAGACAGTAGTAGCTCGGGGGGCGGGTCGCGTACCCGTATACTTAAGTCCAATACTACTTTTTGCCCCCTTAGAGGTGATGCAAAATTTCATGCTTACCTTAAGTTTAGGCTGTACGTTATCTGTTAGTCTAGAATTTTAGTAAATATATTATTATAATAGGATCACGCCATCTCTTATTGACCATGCTGTGAGAACTAGCTAAGAGATGTACCAAGGTAATGGACTGCTCAATCCTGATACTCAATCAAAACCTACTGCGATCTGCAAGCCGCCTGCCAAGCGTGGAGATTATGGCACATCCCTCCTATTTAAGGAGAAGGCCCCTGTCCAGCAATGGACTATCATGGGTTGGTGATGATGAAGTTGATATTATCAACAACTTTATATAGGTACGATTATATATAGGCGGATGAATTTTATAGGTTTATAGGCGTTCTGTATCAAACTAAAAGATATATTTGTAATGGGACAAAGAATAATCTATCTAGATATATATCTAGTCTTTAAGAGGTCTTCAAACTTCGTCTTGTAGACCACTTGTAATGTTTTTCACTTTTGGATAGACCTCCAAAGCGTAGTTAATATAATATTTTTCCAAATTTATCAATTTTAAATGTGATTTTGACGGTTGGCGTAGACCTCTTGCAGGTCATCGTCGAACCCTGGGGGTCGATATAGACCACTTTGGGTATCAATTATCTAGAGCCTTAGTTCCTAAACTGGTCCAAGTGGACCCCCAGGGGTCCACAGGAGATTCGACGGGGGTCTACTTTGGCGTACGCAAATTTCCATACTTAGTCTAATCTTCACATTTTTTGCCGAGTTTTGAGAATATGGTAGAAATGTAGCTGCAGGGGGTCTACCGGAACCAGCTAAATTTTGAAAGTGGTTTACGAGAAAAAAAGTCTGGGAACCTCTGGTCTAGAGGATTTTCTACCGGTCCCTTTAGATGGTACTAAATTACCATAAAGTTTGTTATCTCAAAGTTTGAAACGACTGATATTTTCAAAAAATCAGAAATGCGTGGCTTGGTTCGCGATCTAGACATACAAGTAGGGTATCACTGTTTATCTAAAGCTTCTATTTTACACTCGGAATAAAGACTAGTTTTTATTCTGAGATATTAAATCACTAATAAATACACAATTATATCACTAATAAATAGATAATATATATGACATATTGTGTAAATACAGGATAAAAAACTTGATTTATTTATGTACGCGCGTTTGAAGGTATTTAGCATAAATATAAGTATATATAGATATATAGAATTAAATTATCAGCTGACAGCTGATGGATATACATATGTATATAGATAAAACTGACAGCTCACTGATTCGCGTATGCGTATTAATGGCTAACTTCACGACTAACTTAGTCACACGACGAACTTCACGACGAAAATAGTCGTGAGGTCAAAAATTCACTTAATGATGTGAACTTTTCGTTACAAGGAAATATAATTTCAAAACTGTACTAATGCAATAAGGTATAATACATGATATCAACTCGTTTATCAACATTGACTTTGCTCTTTTGCGGTATAAAGTAGGTAATTGGGTTTGTTTTGGCGTTGGTCTCGCGTACGTGCCAAATATTTCAAGTGCGGAACTCTGTTTAATTTTATTTATGACTTATTGACCTCATTATTAATAGTTTAGGTAGTGTTCAGTTTACCATTTACACTAAAATATTCCTCCCACCTTTTTTCCCCATACTCTGTATCACTGATACCCAAAATGGCCTATATCGACCCTTAGGGATTGACGATAACCTGCAAGGGGTCCACGCCAACTATCAAAACCACATTTGATATTTATAAATTTGCAAACACCCAAAAGTGGTCAACTACGTTTTGGGGGTTTACCCAAAAGTGAAAAACATTACAAGTGGTCTACAAGACAAAAATGTTTGAGGACCTCTTCTCTATATCCTACCATATATATCGCTTTTATAGCATCGTCATCATGAGCACGTGGGAGATCACTGCTGGTCATGAGTTCAAAAGTGTTAAAGTTCCTCATTGCGTTCCCACGAAAAGCATGAGTGAAACAGGTCCACCGAAACAGAGCCCCGCATGCTTGGGTAAGGCTAGCCATCATCTTGAGTCAAACCATGCAGCCATCGACGCGCCAGTCACTTGCTTAGTGGAAAGGAAAGGTGAATTGAAGAATATGGAATTTGGGAAAATGTCTATAGGGTATAGAATACTACCATCTCGGAAGGAGTAAGAAGAGACAATGGTACCTCGGGATATCGGAGTTGTTTACCCGTATACTTAAGTCTATTTGCCGGACAAGCTAATAGACTAAGTACTCCCTAATAAAATAAAATAAACAAATATAATAAAGAGCGTGAAACAGAATACAAATATAATGCAAAGGGATTAAGTATTTAATTGTTATAACTATTCTACATATACTATTATATAATTGTTAAATGTCAAATTTACAAAAATCAAATATATTTAAAAACAAACTGCTCAGATCGACTAATTAAGGGCTTCTGAAACCAAGCCGTCGATGTTTGTATGTCTGTTTGTTCGGGATTCACACAAAAACCAGTGGGTAGATTTTGATTAAACTGTTACAGTCTTAAAGGTACTATTCTGACTTAAATACTGCGGCATGTTTCATCAAAATCGGTCTAGTAGAATTAAAGTTACAGCTTGATCCCTATTTTAGTAGCCGCCGTTAAGGTACGAGAGGTCAAGTAAAAATGGTTCTAATGATTTCTATAAATGTGTGATTGTATTGGAATTTCCCACGTAGCGAAAAACCGACATTCATGCGGGCGGAGCCGCGGGCAAAAGCTAGTTCACTATATTACGACAGATGAAACTCTTACTCTCTCGCAATAACTTTATCATAGTTATGTTCATAATTCTTAACCTAAGTCCGCTCTTACGGGCTAAAATTCAAATCAGTCGACATAGCCATTGAGCAATAGAGGCAACGGCGACAATTAGACAAAAGTAACACAGTTTTTTCTATTAAAAATACAAAGTAACTAAGTTTTTTATGACCAATCTTTCTTTTAGTATCTCTTGTTATAATTAGGTGATTCACCTGCAAAATCTATTCTGAATGACAATAAAACTCTTAGAATTCCACCGGCGTTCAGAGCCGGCTCGATTTGGATGCTAAATTTCGTTCACGAGCTATCGCAAAGTGATTGAATAAATGTGTTGCACCGTTTTATCCCGGAATAAGTAAGTAACAATCAACATCGATAAATAACAATCGATAAATAACAATCGATAAAAATCAATAAATAACATCTGAATTAGATTTAAAATACTTCTAATGTAGTGGGGAATTAAATTGTCTTCATTTCTGGCCGTGGGTTTTGCGAGAATCAGTCGAATTATACTTCAAAGCAATTGAAAGGAGTAGTAAGTAGTAGCAATTCAACAAACTACTCATAATATATTTTTATTGCATAATATTAGTATAGATATAAAAGTCAAAATAAATAAAAAAATAAATAGGAAAAGTCCGAAATCGCCAGTTAAACAGAGTGAGACATATTTAAATCCGAAGAATTACCCTGTCACACGGTGATCGTGCAAATGCGTTTGTCTTGTACCGAATTAAAACAATTCGCCTCCGTTTGTTGAGGCGGCGGAAGTTCGGCAACTTGGTAGACGGAGGACGTGTAACGACCGATTTGTGGATTATCCGACTGTATGTACTTACTAACATGTGTCTCTATAGATGGTAATGCGGTAATTATCGCGACAATATTCTATGTATGTCCTTAGTTTTGTTAAGCTTTTTGTACGTATCGTTACAAATAACATGTTGACTGAAGGCAATATTCACTAACAAATACCTATAAGTCACTAGCCATTTGTACAATGTGTATTATTTTAATTGTATATTTCGTGGTTGGTTTCCCTAATAAAATATAAAATTGTTAAATGTCAAATTTTGTAAATGAAAGATATTTAAAAATAACTACTCATATCGACTAATTAAGGGCTTCTATTATAAAACCGATTCTATCGATGTTTATTTGTTTATTTGATCTACATGCCAAGACCAGCAGGTAGATTTTTGGTCAAACTGTTACAGTCTTAAAGGACTAAACCGACTTACTATTATGACTTAAATACTGTAGTATGATTCATCAAATCGATCCAGTTTAATTGAAGATACAGTTCGATGCCTGTTTTAATAGAGGCCTTTAAGGTACGAGAGCTCGAGTAAAAGTTATTCTAAGGATTTTTATATAAATCTATGATTGTTTGGGGATTTCCTGTTTAACGGAAAACCAATAATTACGCAGGCGCAGCCGCGAACAAATGCTAGTAAAGTAAAATAAAAAGAAGGTGTAACAATTTATCACGTTTCTATTCAGTTGCGGTAATTGTGATCGGCAACAAAATATCTGCAGCAAGTGGTCGGTGTGCTCGGGCCTACGATTCGTGCAACATAGAGATAATAAAATTTTAGACATGTAAAACTAATTTTTAAATACCACTTGTCCGCACAGAGTTTGTGGGTGCTACTAGGTTGGCATCATAATCCTGTCGGTTATCTGAACGAGGTGAGCTCCACGCTTGGCAGGTATCTGGAAGAACACAATAAACTTTGATTTGATAACAGGATACTTTTCCACTATCCTGGTATTACCCTCAGCTGATTCTCAAGAAATGAACTGGCAGACATGGAGCGATGCAATTATTATGCCGACGCCACATAAAAAATATATCTTGTATAATGTATTTAAATATAGTGTAGTTAATGGTGGCTGTAAGAGAACTTAATTAAATTTAGGCTCTCCTTATCTTTTTCTAATGTTAGACGCCAAAGCGAGATAACTACAATTTTGGTGCTGTCAGTTTCGTTTAGGCACGTTAAAATTAAAAGATTTAGACGCGATCTCGGAACATAAGGAATAAGATACGCAAAAACGCAACATTTTTTGAAATGTAAGTTGGTACTCGCTATAAATGTTTGCTATCTCGTTTTGGCGTTTGACGTCAGAAAAAGTAAGGGAGAGACTGGATTTAGTTAAGTTCTGTTACAGCAGAATTAGGACCAATAAGTGTATACAGATAGGCGTACCCCTATTTTTGGTGCTTTTACGGAAACTCCCACATAGTTTCACCCCCAATCCATAGCTCACCTCTATCAACTAATCATGGCTGACATTTAAAACACATCTCCTTGACTTTCTGTACACTTTAGTTAATAAATCCTCAAGGGACATGGTTGAGCTTGACAAGGGCTTTGAAGGGCACAGTTAAAGTTATTTCTGTCACCCCCACAGGCGTAATAACTCGCTTACGATACTTAACTTATTTGAAACTACTGGCGTTTTTATACTTTTTACTAACTCTAAATCTGTAACTCTACATTCCACGTTGTTATGATTTCTCCCAGCGGCGGTTTGTCCAAGCGGATACGACTTGAGGACCTTCAAAAAACGAGCCTACACTTTTCTTAAAGGCCGGCAACGCACCTGCGATTACTCTGGTGGTGTGAGTGTCTATGACTTATACGTAGATTCTTGACTATTCATAAGTACCTGTTGGGTTTACATGAATAAAAAATTTTTGACTTTGACTTTTGACTATGGGCAGCGGTGATCATTTACCATCAAGTGACCCACTTGCCAGTTTGCCCCCTCTTATATAAAAAATGCCTTAATGGTTGTTAGGCGTGACAATTTATTTTAAGCATTTAAATTGTTATTAATGCATATATTAAAATTAGTTACAGCCGCAGGGCCTATCTTATTACAGTAAAATAAGGCTATATGAAGCTTTTTTTATACTATATTATGTTTTTTTTTTGCTACTATATGATGTTTTTTTTATATATAAGAGGGTTATATATAAAAAAAACTATCATATAGTTAAACATAAAAAATACACCATTATTGTGATGATGATTCCACCAATTCTTGATAAAGGAGTTCGTGAACTGCGAAATGATTATATGTCAACGCTGAAGAAAATGATCCGTGTTGAATGCGGCCTCTTAATTTTTTTACCCGACTGCGCCAGAAGGAGGGTTATGTTTTTCGACTGTATGTATGTATATTTATTTAGCACGCTCTGTGGCTTAAACGGCTTGATGGATTTTAGTTTGGGAGATGTCGTTAGATTTGTCTTAACTACGAGAGTGACAGCGGGTACATCAAATTTATAAAAATTACATGTCCCACGCAGTTAGGTTTTTTTTTCAATAATCGGTTCCTGTTTTCAGATATCGTCTTAATATCGTAGTACGTAATCCAACTAAGGTGAAGAGCCCATTTAACGTCCGCGCATTGTTTGATGTGTTGCGTAATATTCTCCTGGTTAACTAATCTCCAAACAACTCCCGTTACATAATATTCCACGGACAAGTTTCAACATCGATGTTAACCACTGAACTATGTGT
Organism: Thaumetopoea pityocampa; assembly: GCA_017165845.1. Lineage (NCBI taxonomy): Eukaryota > Metazoa > Arthropoda > Insecta > Lepidoptera > Notodontidae > Thaumetopoea > Thaumetopoea pityocampa. The sequence goes on from WUAW01010456.1 coordinate 16,466, forward strand.
GGTACAAAATATAAGCGAGAAACTTACTAATTAGATAATTAAGATCCAGAAAGGAATGTTCAAGTGGTTTGGTCATTTAGAAAAGATGAGTGAGATTCAATAGACGAAAGGAATATACCGGGCAAATCTGAGTGGAAGTGCCGGAAGAAGGCGCCCAGGAAAGTCTTACCTGGATTAAACAAACAACTTGCTTCAAAAAGGTCTACTTCGTAGCACCCATAATCGAGGAAAATGTCTAAAAAGATGTATGGATGTGGATGAGGCGAGAGAGGTGTGTTAGGATCGTAATATGTGTCAAACTGTGGTCTCTGCCTTCCCTCATGGGATACTGGTATGATGTATGTATGTACTTACTAATTTGATCTTTATGACTAGTTTTACATATATGGTATATTCATCTGATATTGAATATTATATCACCCCTTGGAAAACCACTAAACATGTGCCTTCTACTTAAATAGAACGTATTTGCCAGAATCTCGACGCTTGACAAGCGTCTTAGAGATTGCAGTAAATTTTAATAAAAAAAATAGATTAACGCTGCAAACTGGCAGCAAGTTGCCGTAGTAGTACGCCCCTTCATTGGTTCTCTCAATAACCACGGAAAGAGATGGAAAGAAACCAGGAGAACGAGCAGCAGCGTTATCGAATTATTCAACCGAAATCTACTGCGATCTCCAAGACTCCTGTCAAACGTGGAGATTATTAAAAACCCTCATTTTAAGGAGGCGGCTCATATCCACCAGTGGACTATTACGGGCTGATGATTAAAACGATGACAACTCTACGTACGTACGTATTCATTTCTTGATGTATCCATTAAGTGTTATTTACATTATCTTCCTAATATGTAGTACTACAAGTAATAAAATAATAACTTTTATAAATGTAACACTAATAATGTTACTATAGCTGTGTATAATTACATTATGAACCACTTCCATTTTGCAACATAAACTCTTGTGACAAATACCAACAGCTTAAACGCGATCCAAACTGGAGCGTTTCGCTGCGCACACGCGCCGCCGTAATTGACCGGCCTGCTTTGATCTTGCCGCGCGTGAATTAGCGCTCCCGATTCGAACGACGAACGCTCGCGTTTCCGTTTCCGACAGGCTTTCGTTTTTAAATGCAATTTTTCTCGGTAGCTTAGAAGATGAATGGAGCATTTACCTTAATGATTATGATCAGTAGGATTTCGATGAAACGTTTTCTAACACGTCAATAGATAATGAAACACAAAGAAAGATAGTTAATACTTTATTAAAACACTTAAGAAATAATGGTGGTGATTCTGCTCTAACAGAACTTAACTAAACTTAGTCTCTCTCTATCTTTTTCTAATGGCAAACGCCAAAACGAGATAGCTATCAATTTTGATAATGTCAGTTTCATTTAGACACATCAAAATTAAGAAATTTAGATATGAATTCGGAACATACGGACTAAAGATAACGAAAAACGCAACATTTTTTATACCATTTGACAGAAAACTAGGTTGGTACTCGCTAAAAATGTTTGCTATCTCGTTTTGGCATCTGGCATTAGAAAAAGAGAGACTAAATTTACTTAAGTAACTTACAGCAGAATCACCACCAATACCCATAGGAAAACAAATACTTCTACATTCTAAATTACTTTTTTGTTGACTAGGGAGAAATCCCTACCGCACACCTTAGGAGGGTTACCTAAGGCTCGCACCCACTAAAACCTTCGAGACGATCTTTAGCCAATTTTGCAGAAGCTGAATGATCACATAAATATTCTGCTGCGGCTTCGACGGTCTTTGGACCGATACTCGTCTCCTAGGAGAACTTGTCACCTTCTTTGGGGTCCAATAGTGCATAAGTTTATTATCTTCTAGGGCCAACTTATCGCCGACCAGCCTCGTCGTCCTCAGCTACTATGCTACGGTAGTCTTAAACTACTATTTTCATGCGCACTTTGACGCCCTCCATCGTCTCTTTTCAGGCCGGGGTGACAGTAAATACCTATCTAAAGGCCTCCACTGCGGGATATAGTTGCCAGATGACCAGTGGTCAATATAGAATAGAATTATTGCAATGGTGATATATTTTGTATTAATCATCATCATCAACAACTCATCTACTATCTCACTGCAGGGCGCGGGTCTCCTGTCATGATGAGAGGGGTTAGGCCGTAGTCCATCACGGGGTAGCCTGATGCTGAGCAGCATTCACATTTCGAGATACTTCACAGGCCGTCCAGAAAATCTCGCAGGCATATAAGTTTCCTCACGATGTTTTCTCTCACCCTTTGAAGAGAATGATAATAGATTATTAAATTATTGATACACACATGATTTCGAAAATTGAAAATTTGAACTTTAAAACATGGCATGCATAGTTAAACCATTAAGCAGTTATCGGTAAAATTTTATAATTTGACATATGACCTTTGCTATTGGTACAAAATACATTGGTGGTCAATTGGTGCTAAGCACGCCCGCGATCAAACAAGTCGCGGGTTCGATCCCGTTTCCATACCACTAGGTTATTTCAAATTTATCATCTACATTGTAGAATGTCTACATTGTAGAATGTCTACATTGTAGAAACCAATTTACTCAATGGAAAAGTAAAAACTTCGTGAGAAATCCACCATGCCCGCATGGGTGTGTGAAATCTACCAACCCGTACCAGGCCAGCGTGGCAGGCCACGGTCTGATTCCCCTCCTGATACGGAGAGGTCCGTGTATTGGGGTCGAATATAGACTGGGACTGAAAATTTTCCTGAAAATAAAAAAACCTATTTTAATCAATTTTAATACATCACTGACTCATCGCCCGTCAAACGCACCCTCGTTCCCTTAAAAACGTCGGTGCGAATTAAAAGGGAAACATTGTGTGACACGACACAACCTTCTTGCGTATTAAATATCAATTTGAGTTTAAATAAAACGCACCCCATGTATTATGGGATACTCCTATTTATAGGAGAGAGCGGTGTGCGGTTTAAAATTGTTGTTATTTTGATAATTTATATGCGTATCTATGATGATAATGATAGAGGTTTGAGGTTTGTGTCAAATCTATACTATTACAGAATTGTAAAATATCAGTGTCTATACATTAAAGACTAGCTGTTGCCAGCGAATTCGCACGCGTATATAGTTTTTTAGTCCAGTTTTAGTACCTCTTTGTAAACGTTGTTTCTTTTGGAGGTTAATATTACTAAGCTAATTCACCCTCTTAGGGGTAAAATTTTGAAAATCGCCGTTATGCGTGTACATTTATTTCTAAGCGGAAGCAGTCTTAAATTTCTTTCTTCTTACTTTGAAAATGACGGATTTCCATACAACCATTTATCCTTTATTTTACCCCCTTAGGGGTGAAATTTCCAAAAATACTTAGTGGATGCTTATTACATAACAGGTATCAACTGTCAAAATTTCAAGTTTGTCGCCCCAGCGGTTTAGGCTCTGCGTTGATGAATCAGTCAGTCAGTCAGAACAAGTAATTATATATGTATAGATATTTGAAAAAATCTAACTCAATTTGACTTACTAAGGACTTCTGAAACCAAAACATTTTTTTTTATTGATTTTTTCGCATCTGGTTGTTTGTTTGTTTCGTTTTTCGAGCTTCACGAAAAACCCAGCGGGTGGATTTTGGTCATACTATTGCAAGAAATGCTCCAATGAAGGCTCCAATGGTTTGATCATTTCGAAAGGACGAGTGAGATTCGAATAACAGCTAAACAGTATTAGTAAGTAAGAGCTTAACCAAAATCCACCCGCTAGTTCTTGCGCGAACCCCGTACCAACAAACAAACCTCCATGGATTTGGTTTCAGAAGTCTTTAATTAGTCGATCTGAGTAGTTTGTTTTTATAACAAATATCTTTGATATTTGATAATTTGACATTTAACCATTTTTAATAGTATAGATTAGTCCACAGTACAGAGGAACGGACTTCCCCTAATCAGGAGGGGGATTAGGTGTACTACTTTGGCCTAGTGCCCGTTGGTAGACTTTAAACAGCCATTTAGGCATGCAGGTTTTCTTCCTGTTGAGTACATTGGTGTCTGCAATGTAGATCGTGCATGAATTAGAAATAATTGAAGTACGAAACCGGCGTCGAATCCAGAACATTTTTTACTTAACAAAAAATAATATCTACCTTCAAATTGAAAAATAAAATATTAATGTACATCATTACTTAATAATATATACCTTAAGTCGATCTCATTCGACTAACTCAAAAAACAAATAGCACCGAGTAATACCAGAAAGATCCTAAGAAATTTACATCGCACTGTTCTTTTTAAAGATACCTGGTTCCGGCGGCTGTCATTGAGAAATGGCGGGTAGTGCCTGATTGACGGAGCAGGAAAGCGGGAATCGACGCGAGGGGTAGTCCCGTGAAATACTGCTAGTCATTGCTTCGGCAACGCCTTTGTCATTTACACTGCAGTAAGATATACATAATGTAGATATGCTCGTATAGAGCGGGGAGATTATGGCTAATCCCTCCTTTAAAAGGAAGAGACCCGTGCCCAGTAGTGCACTTCTAAAGGCTGATAATGATGATGAAAATATACATCCTTTTAATGCAACAATGAATTATAACTATTACTAGGTCTCGCCTGCGACTCGGCCCGCGTGAATGTCGGTATATGCGCTAAATGGAAAATCCGAAAATAATTTTAGATTTACAAAGTCTATTAACCATTTTTACATGCTTTATATTAGCTTGACTTGTGTCTATCTATCTATGTAACGGAATCTTTGGACACGATTTTCACCCACTTAAAACCATCGGATCGACTTGAAACTTTGCATACTTCTAAAGGACCGGTGGATCAGGATATTAAAAAAAACCCGTACTAAAAATGAAAAATAAATAATAGTTAAAAAAAACTAAAACAACACGCTTCATAAGAAAACCGAACTAAAAAATAAAAAATAATTTTAGAATCTAAAGCGTGGGGTGCGCTATATCAATTAATATATTTGATAATAAACAAATATTGCCAAAAGTAAAGTCTTCAAGAAGAAAACGTAAGTCATAAAAAGCATCGCACGCTTTTGATTGTAAAATTATTTTTTACTTGAGCTCTCCTACCATAATGGCCGCTACTGACTCGGAGATCAGACTATAACTTCAATTCTACTTGACCAGTTTTGGTGAAACCTATTTCAATATTTATAATAGAATAGTACTTTTAAGACTGCAGCAGTGTGATCACAATCTACCAGCTGGTTTTTGTGTGAAACTCGAACAAATAAACAAACAGACGCGCAGAAAATTAAACATGGTTTCGGTATCAGAAGCCCTTAACTGGTTGATTGGAGTTTTTTTTATTTTTATTTTTTTGAGTTAGATTTTTCGAAATGTCTTTAATGTACAGACAACGTTTTACAATTTTATAATAGTATAGATAAACAGATTAATATTGTTCAATATACATTAGTGCCAATTCTATTGTAACAGAACTTAACCAAATCAGTCCTTCCCTATCTTTTTCTAATGTCAAATGATAAAACGAGATAGCAAACATTTATAGCGAGTACCATGGTACCTACGTTTCTGTCAAACGGTTCAAAAAAATGATAGATATTTTTATTGTGAATTTGTTCGTATGATAATTAAATGGTTCTTTATTTTAATGTACAGACAATGGCGTTTTACAATTTTATAACAGTATAGATATTGAAATGTCTATATCTATATACTATTATTATCGTCATCATCATTTCAGCCCGTAGCTGTCCACTGCTGAACATAGGCCTCTCCAATCGAATTCCAGCGCGACCGGTTCATAGCCACCTGCATCCAGCGAGACGCAGAGATCCTCACCAGGTCGTCGGTCCATCTCGTAGGTGGCCGTCGTCGTATATACTATTATAAATTGGTTAAATGTCAAATTATCAATAATCAAAGATATTTAAAAACAAACTACTCAGATCGACTAATTCAGGGCTTCTGAAACGGATTCCGACGATGTTTGTTTGTTTGTTCGGACTTCACGCAAAAACCAGCGGGTAGACTTTAGTTAATCTATTACAGTGTTAAAGGTACTATTCCGACTTAAATAATGCGACATGTTTCATCAAAATTGGTCCCGTAGAATTGAAGATACAGCTTGATCCATGTTTTAGTAGCCGCCGTTATGAAATGAGAGGTGAAGTAAAAGTGGTTCTTAGGCTTTTTATTAAATCTATGATTGTGTCGGGATTACCCATGAAGGGGAAAACCGACATTCACCCGGGTGGAGCCGTGGGCAAAAGCTAATATATTATAATACCGTATGAGAGAAAAAAAGGAGTAAAATGTATGAGAGTAAAAAGATGAAGAAGAATGATTACTAAAGTCGTGTCGACAATTTAATTTTATCAAAAACGCCAAAGTGAACCGATCCATTTCCGCTTCGGAGTGACGTTCAAAAATTACCCTACGTAGGCAAAAAAGCGTTTGCCGCCAAGAAAATATTAATTTTCCCCGCAGCCGTTCATATTTCATGTTCGCACGGCTCAAAATTGTTTGTTCGAACTGTTTACAGCGCCATCTATGATTTATTTACAGAACGGCACTGACAGACAGAATCGGAGAAAACTTTTTAGTCATACTTTATCGTCTGTGGAACGCACCTCGTATTGAGTTTGACACTGTAACAAGATACTCTCCTAGGGCGCTTTCACATCGACCGACAACGAGACCGACCCGATAATGACGTAAACGTAAATTTAATTATGATTTTCCGTTACATGAGAAATTCTGAATTAATAATAGAATTGATTTATATAAAAAACCTTATAATCACTTTTACTTGAACTCTCGTACCTTAAAGGCGGCTACTAAAATAGGGATCAAACTGTATCTTCAATTCTACTGGACCGATTTTGATGAATGATGCCGCAGTATTAATTTGCCGCAGTATAAGTTGAAATAGTACTTAAAACTGTAATAGTTTCACTAAATTCTACCCGCTGGTTTTTATGTGAAGCTCCAACAAACAAGCAAACATCGACGGATTTGGTTTCAGAAGCCTTTAATTAATCGATCTGAGTATTTTTTTTAATATATTTGATTTAAAATAATTTGATTTTTACCAATTTTATAATAGTTAGAGTAAACAAACACACTTTTTATCACTAAAATCAAGTTGAAATTGACATTTTCTAATACGAATTCGCCCATTTTGAAAAATATCATTAGCATATTCTACGTTACTATATTTTATTAAACTATTTTTTCTTTTGTTTCAGGTAAAAACTACAAAAAGCGGCAACTGGACTCAAAAATATATTTCACTGTATACTGAGCGTATCTGAGTAGGTATAAATTTAATTATCACCCTCAACTTGTATATTTCTCGAAATATCTGATGGGCACCTGGCCTCCTTGGGCTAAATGTTTCAACCCCAAACGCCTCAAATATGTATCCTGTTCCCAATTTATCATATTTGCGGCACTTGAGGTATTCAGCCTTAGATAAAGCGCTACCAAGCGCTTGGAACATGTCTCTGGAAGATAAGAGGTCATGCAAATACTTATCAGCTCAAGTTGCATCCTGTATGAGCGGTCGCGCCGTCTTCGGTGGATAAGTGTCATACGGTTTGGTTTTTTGATAGTGCCATGAAAAGCCAGACGGTTATAAATTGGTATAAAATTTAAATAGTTTTTGACTTCTTAATTTATCAGTCTGTTTCAAGTTCACTGGTAATAGTGAGCCTTCTCTATGAAGAGAGGAACCAATGCCGAAGACTGATTGGTAATTAATTATTTCGTCGCCACAAATGTTTCGAAATTCCATAAATAGGAACAGTCTTTTTGTAATATTCTAAAAAAAAATATTTATTGTATTCCGGACCTTCAGGTTGGATTTGGAAGTTGAAATTTCTTTTGTAGCAATGATTATACGAGTATAATTATATAATAAAATGATCAATTGACTGTAGTCTTGTAGATCTCTATTATGAACTATTATTTTGACTTAAGGTAACTTTCATCATCGTCATCACTAGGCCCTAGGAGTCCAATAGTGGATAGGGGCTCCCTCCTTAAAAATGAGGGATTTGCCATAATCTCCACGCTTGGCAGGTCCTCTGGCGATCGCAGTAGATTTTTATTAAATAACAAGATAATTGCTGCATTATAATATTATGCC
>WUAW01010456.1:31209-42036 GCA_017165845.1 Thaumetopoea pityocampa
ACTTTTTTAAACTTTTTATTTTATAAGTTCATATTTATACCAAAGCATATTTTTATAATATTTCTTTAAACCATATTTTACTATGTATACATATTCCATAATGCAATAAATAAAGGTTGGGTAAAAAAAGTCGGGTAGATTTAAAAACAAACTACCCACCAAATGAATCATCTGATGTGCCCGTAATGTCGCGCTCGCGTAACCCTTCGCCACACGACCGGTCCTAACGACCCAGTGTTTACACGTTCACCCAGCTCGGGTATTGAACTCGCTATCGCCGGTGTATTGGAAAAGAATTGTTTGCTTTAAATGCCATACAAACACGCTTATTGGATTAACGCGAAAGATATGAGAATGGGAACGAATTCGATAATAAATTCATTTAGTTATACCGTTCACCCTGGCTTACGGCCGGGGAGTGCCTTTGGGACGGGCTAAGATGACCGACTCCACTCTATATCTTTTGTATTTTTATTACCTTTCCTTTTAGTAAATATGTCTTACTTTTTGTGCTTTTATCCGTGTTAATGTTATTTCCTTCTATCTTTATTCCTTTCTATCTTTCTTTGCTGTGTGGCGCCGGCATAATAATAGCGTCACTATATATCTTTCCGTGGATGCCTCGAGAACCAGCTCAGGGATATACCAGGATAATAAGCAGCAGCGTTATGCGGTTATTCAGTTAAAATCTACTGCGATTTCCAAGACGCATACCAGGCGTGGAAATTATGCCAAATCCCTCCTTTAGGAAGAGGCCCATATCCAGAGTCGGACTTCCAAGGGCTGGTGACGACGACGATGTCCAAAAGTGGACGTTTGTGTGTCTGAATCGAATCCGATACTATTCAATCTCGGACCTCTGTCGAAGAATCCAATCCCATGTAGCTTAACTGTTAAAAAACTTGGCACTCAGTCGTATCGTAACAAAAGTTTTGTGGGCTCATTTTCAGCTTGTCATCCAAGTTTAATTTTTTTTAATAGTGGAAATATTTTTGCAACTTTTTTTAATATCAGCGTACTATCATCAGCTATCACGAAATTATTATGCTGAAACAACACAGCGAAAAATATCATACATAACATAATAGTAGAAACATGTTATTATTACCATGTCTTGGATCAGATTTGGCTCCGCGCCAGAGCACTCCAGAGCAGACGAAGCATTAAGTCTTCTACCCTCTAACGCTTTTAATGTTCAATTATGGCGTTAACATTTTTGTCATTACAATAATGGTTTAACACCTCCGTAGCGTATACGGAGAGATGAATTTTGATGAATGAGAACTTCATGATGAAATTTGCTAGTCCGTATAGGTGTGTGAAATCTGCTCGCACTTGACCACTGCGGTTTCATTCCTTCTATTCTTCCCTTCTGTTCTATTCTATTTCTATTTCTTCCTTCTATTATATTCTTCTGACATGTCCGTATAAATACGATTTTTCCTTTCTTCCCCTTTTTCTTTCTTTCTTCTTTCTATTCGGGACACAAATATGGCGACAGTGGGTGATAAATATTTAACATGTAGTTGTCTGCTGCTCCCCGAGTTTGTTTACTATAATTATGGGAATTAAACACGATACAATTGTAATAGTACATACATACACTCACGCCGATATTCCATAAGGATAGGCGGAGACCATCCCACATACTACATACATACATACAGTCACGCCTTTTTCTCATTAGGATAGGCAGAGACTATTTCTTTCCACCTGCTACGATCGTTTAATGTAGCAAAGTGGCTATCCGCAGCCCAAATTTCGCCCCCGCGGGCAACGAGACGTATCGGGTGGCGAACCACGACGCCGCCATTTTTGAGGTCCTAAAATGTTAAAGTGCCTAATTGCGTTCCCATGAAAAGGAAGGAAAGGAAAAAGGTCGAGGTAGGAAAGGTGTATTGAGCAAGGAATATGGAATTTAGGAAAAGGACTATAGGATATATGGTACTACTATCTCGGAAAGAGTAGGAAGAGACAGTAGTAGCTCGGGGGGCCGGGGTCGCTTACCCGTATACTTAAGTCTATTTGTCGGACAGGCTTTAAGACTAAGTACTCCCTGACCTAAATGAATTATCATATTTTTATTATTGAAAAATTGTAATATACATATATTATTTTAATTTGACGTTTGTTTTCAATATGGAACAGATACGCATTAAAATTGTACGTATACGGCGTTCTACTCGGGGAGGCGCCGTAATTAGTATCTCCGGAGCAGAGATCTCAGTGGTGTGCTCCATAATTTAATGGCCGTCTTCGTCCCGCAATTAAAATGTCGAAACAGATCGTAACCAATTATATTTATATCGTCGTTGCACAATATCCGAGTCGCTCGGTGATGTTCGCCGTACCACTCACTGTATGTGCGTACGCGCACGTCGCTTGGGCGCGTGTCAATATTTAATGATACGATGACCCGCCACGAGTCGTATCGGAGCGTACCGGGTGCTCCTTCGTCACGCTTAAAATATTAAATACTATTACACCCCTACAACGTTGGGCTAACTGCTCACTTCATCATAAAGCTGTCGCGTCAGCACTCTTAGTTATAATTCATCATAAGTATGCTACATTAAGATATTCTACCCTCTTCATCCATCGAGGCAGTCTCGGTCAAACTCATGTCGTGTAAGACCTCTCTGAGACCTCCGTCGTAATATACTATTCTCCCTGTTTAGGCACTAGTTCGATTCCTATATCAATTTAGTGTAATTCTATTTCTAATATCAGTGTAATCCTTTCTATTTCTAATATAAATTTAGTTTAAGTGAAACTGTATTCATAATTAATAAATAGTGTACAACCCAAATTTCATTTTTTTTTAAAAACTCATCCCAAACCATCGTATAATAGCTCTATACAAGGAACACAAAACCGAATGTCGTAAAATGTTTACAAACTGACGACCTGCCGCTGTGCCTTTCTCGCGTGATTTTTTTTCTCGTCCCAGTATTTTGTGGAATGAGCTCCCAGCGGCGGTTTTTCCAAGCGAACCTACACTTTTCTTAAATGCCGTCAACGCACCTGCGATCCTCTGGTGTTGCGGCTGTCTATGGGCAGCGGCGATCACCTACCATCAGGTGATCCGCATGCCAGTTCGTCCATACTTATATATTAAAAAAATTATAATTAAAATTAATAACTCATGTAATTTCATGAACCTCGTACAGTCAATGTCTTTAGTTTATGTAAACAACTATATTACTAAGTAAACAACCAAATATTTACTGAAACAATTAACACTCATTTAAACTCGAAAACATAATCCATTTACAATGTTTAAACAAAATTTAATTACCCGTTAATGTACACATAATTGTGCAGCAATTTTATATTATCTGTAAGGAAACAATTTTTTTTATATTATTTTTTGGCTCTGGATGCTTGCTCTTTAAAATTTAACAGTTATATAATACATTAAATATTAAAGATGGAGGCATTGCTCGAGTTCTCGCCAACACTCCTCCAGTTTAATAACTTTGCGAGCTACGTCGAAGATTCTGTTCTCGAGCAAATGTTCTCATCACACATATCATCCATTAAACTTTAGTGAAACTCAAATTAATTATGATGTTTGCTAATTCAGCGTGTTCGATGAGAACATATGTAATCTCAGTTTGTAATAATGAGCGGCAACGTTATTCCATTAGCCAATCAATATCTACTGCGATGTCCAAGACGACTGTCAAGAGTGGAAATTATCTCAAATAGGCCCGCCTATTTGAGGTAATCCTCCTATTTCGCATATGATTTTAAGAAGAAAGAGGCACATATCCCACACCGGACTCTCATAAGTTGATGTTGAAATATTAGACGACTGATTGCTGCAGTGGTAGTGACCTTGCTTTCTCTGCCAATTGGTCCCCGGGTTCGATTTCTGGTCGGGACAAATTTTGTGTGATGAGCACGAATATTTGTATCCGAGTCATGGATGTTTATCTATCTATGTATTAACATTTATCTATATATGTAAATATATCGTTGTTTATTGCCCAAGATACAGGGAATCCTAATTCGGGGCTAGATCCAATGTGTGTGAAAAAATATGTCCACAATATATAAATATATTATCAAACGCTAACTTAGGTTTCAATTTGTTTATAGTGGGTATTATTTTTATGTATGTGTAAGTATGGTATTATATTAGTATGTAGGTATATAGTTTTTAAGCACTTATGCGCAAGTCAAAATTACAATCTCCTACCTTAATGTTGCCTGGAAGAGATCGCTACCTTAGCAATAAGGCCGCCTATTGTACATATTTGTAATCTCTTTGTTTTTCACACCTTTTTCTGTGCAATAAAGAATATTGTATTGTATTGTATACGCCTAACAAAAATAAAAATATTAAATTGGTTACTTCAGTTTATACCATTGTGAATAGTTTTCCAGCCAAGGACTTAAATGAAGAAGATTAAAGTTAAACCTATGACATAAAAATTGTTTCAAGAAAAAGTTAAAGCGTTAGTAAGATTATTAACACAAAATCCAAACAGTTTGTTCGACGAGAATTTAGACAGCGCCGCACTGACCGCGACCGCGTGGATCATTGCGGCGAGAGTCTCGCTAGCGGTCGCATCCGCCCGGAGACCATCAATTCTCGACGTCTAGACGGACTATAAGTCATCGAATTTGTATCTGCTACAGTGGGGTTTAAGTTAACTGATTGAACTTTAGTGTTTAAATGTACTATCCGATGTTGACATAACCACATAAAATATGTCAAATTGGACAACTATGTATATATAATTATTTTTTTCTAAGACAATTTTACGATTAAATTATTGACTAATAAATATTCATAAACATAATAAACAATGTTTATTAAGCTAAGATTGACAGATGTCTTTAATTCTTTGCTATCAAAGAAAAAGGGTATAAGTCAACAATTGGTCGACTTATACCATATTATAAAGTCGACTAAAAAAATGTTTTTTTGCGCACATGGTTTTAAAATATCGATGTGTATTACGGTATAAAAAGATGAGTTACTATAGTTAGTTTATTTTATTCTACTTAAATACAAATCGAGCCATGTCATAAATTGAAAAGGTAAAATAAATTGAATGTAGTCATCTCATAACTTACACACTGGTGCTGATTCTGTTGTAACAGAACTTAACTAAATTTAGTCCCTCCCTATCTTTTTCTAATATCAAACCCCAAAACGAGATAGCAAACATTTATAGCGCGTACCAACCTACTTTTTTGTTAAACGGTTCAAAACATTGTTGCATTTTTGCATATTTTTAGTCCGTATGTTACGAGATCGCGTCCTAAATCTTTTCATTTTACGTGTGTAAACGAAATTGACATCACGAAAATTGTAGCTATCTCGTTTTGCCGTTTGACATTAGAAAAAGATAGGGAGGGACTAAATTTAGTTCTGTTACAACAGAATCAGCACCACTATTATCAGTTGTTAATAGATGACTCACCCTTTTACCTTAATACCACAGAATTAACAATTAAGGTAAACAACATCAAATTTATTTATAAGTGTAACAAACACGATCGTAATTAAACTTGTTTTCATACAGATACATAAAAAAAGGCTTTTAATCTACTTTGAAGCACCCACTCTGTCATACGAATTAAAATTGATTGAAAAAAAAATTCATTTTTGAACGCACGTGTGTTTAATAAGAATATGAGTGATGGGGTTGTAAAATATGTCGCGCCATAAAAATATGGTTTTATTAATAGCGCGGGATTAAATTATTAGGGGCGTGCCCGGTTGTAGATACATTATATTTCTTGGTTTGGTAATAATATAATTAACCTTTGAATTGGGCTTAATAAATTTTAGACTCCACTTAAACATGGCTTACAATTAATCCCAGTTCCTTAAGGGTTGTTCAAAATGTTGTTTATTAACCGCCACTTGAGGATGTTGTTAAATCAATTTTAATACGTTTGCTAGTGTGGTATGCTGTGAGAACCAGCTGAAGGGTGTACCAGGATAATGGGCAGCAACGTTATCCTATAATTCTACCACAATCTACTGCGATCTCCAAGATCCCTGCCAAGCGTGGAGATTATGGCAAATCCCCCCTTTTTAAGGAGGAGATCCAGTCCAGCAGTGGACTTTTAAGGACTGGTGAAGAAGTTTGCTGGTGGCAGAGGTTAGTGCAACCCAATCCTAACGTAGATGTAAAACAATATTAAAAATACATACATACATACACTCACGCCTTTTTTCTCTTCGGTGGGGAATCGAACCCCGGTCTCCCGCGTAACAGGCGGGTATACTGACCACTATACTACCGAAAAATTGGGGTAGGCAGAGACCACTTCTTTCCACTTGCTACGAGCAAAGTGGCTATCAGTAGCCTACTTTTCGCCCCCGCGAGAAACGAGACGTGTCGGGTAGCGAACCACGACGCCGCCATTTTTAAGGTCCTAAAACGTTAAAGTTCCTAATTGCGTTCCCACGAAAAGGAAAGAAAGGAAAGAGGTTGAGGTAGGAAAGGTGTACTGAGTAAGTAATATGGAATTTGGAAAAAGGACTATAGGATATATGATACTACTATCTCGGAAGGAGTAGGAAGAGACAGCAGTAGCTCGGGAGGTCAGGGTCGCTTACCCATACTTAAGTCTATTTTCCGGACAGGCTAAAAGAGCAAGTACTCCCTGACCTTATCTATTGGCTATTGTTCCTAAATTAAATAATGATTACTTTCAATATAATTATATAAATAAATAAATAAAGAAATTAAAGAGTATGCTCGTTAAAATTGTTTGCATAAACGTCGTTTGACACGCTGTAATTTTTTTAATCTAAGTTTTGATATATGTTAATTTGAATATTTTAATTTGACAGTAGTCTGAAGAATGTTTGTTATAGCATATACATATTTGCACGCAGTACCTGGCAGGATCTCTTGTTAAAAACCATAAAACATCAGAACATACGACATCAGAATATCCCTCTCCTAATTAGCGAAGTTCCGTGCCCCTGTAGTGGACATGAATGTATAATAGGTATGATGCGAGTAAAGGAAATAATAAAGTGGTCTATGACTGCCCTATGTGTGTACACTTTACCTAACTAATATTACGTCCATACCATTGAATGAGACCATAATTAGGGTATACTAGCTTCTGCCCGCGGCTACACCAGCGTGAATGTCGGTTTTTTACTACATGGAAAGTCTCGATCAATCATACATTTATATATAGATCCACTTTTACTTAAGCTCTCGTACCTAAACGATGGCTACTAAAACAGGGATCAAGCTGTATCTTCAATTCTACTGAACCGAGTATGATGAAACATGCCGCAGTATTTAAGTCGGAATAGTACCTTTAAGACTGTAACAGTTTGACCAAAAACTACCCACTGGTTTTTGTGTAAAGCTCGAACAAACAAACAAACATCGATGGGTTTGGTTTAAGAAGCCTTTAATTAGTCAATCTGAGTTGTTCTTTTTTATATCTTTAATTTACAATATTTGACATATAACAATTTTATAATAGTATAGATAATACCAGGACTTTAAACTGAGAAAGAAAGAAAGAAAACATATTTATCAGGAAAAGCATAATAACTGGAGTTAACAAAATAATAAAACTGCTACTTACCTCTTCTAATATCAGGTCTAAGTGATCACATTTCAAGAAGTCAGTAGGAAATAAAGCTTCATTCAGACTGTTGCGGTTAGTTGACCACGATCCGAGGCGAGCGTCTACATTACAATCAATTGAACAACCATAAGTCCTTGGACGGTTCTATGCAGTAACGAGTCATAATTACCAACTGGAACTATTTTTATTAAAGCTTTTTTTTAAGTATGCAGCAAACGGACAAGCGGGTCACCTGATGGTAAGTGATCACCGCCGCCCATACACATCTGCAACACCAGAGGGCTCGCATGTGAGTTGCCCGACTTAAAAGTGCAGACTCGTTTCTTGAAGGTCCCCAAGTCGTATCCGCTTGGAAATACCGCTGCTGTGAGCTCATTCCAGAGCATGGTGGTACGTGGAAAAATTACGCGAGAAACGCAATGTGGTAGATCGCCAACTACCCCCCTAAGCGATGATAGTGAAATTTTGAAATTTGGAAAAAAATCTTTTTCTCTCTAGCTATCATCGTTATAGGTCCAGAAACGTGCACTGAACACAGGTCTCCTATAATCTTAGACTTTAGGACCTTACATCATCTGTTAATCCACACCATATTTTTGAGTTCGTGGTCGTTATTATATATTAACAATTTTGGTAAATTTCATGGCGGATGAAACCTACGTTCGGCCGCACAGTCAAGTTTCCATATAAGTATATTTTATACTTTTTTTTTACGCACAGAAAATGGCTGACCCATAGCGTCGCGCCGAGGGCACAGCACGACGGTTATGTGACAATTGCACCCACTAAAAACTGTGCGGCGTCCGCCTTGGCCCTTGCGCCCGAGCGCGGTAATCACGTGAGCAATCATCCGAAATCACCTCGGGGACATTTCTGCGTTTGCACTAGTGTACGGTCAGCAGATAAACAAATGCTTTTTGTATTTTGTTTTATTTTTACAGGTAGGTGCTTAATATTATATATATTAAACGTATTTTAATATGTATAACTAACTTCAACGCGAGTGATGCGAGAGTGCGAGACACGTGGCAGCTATTGCAAACTGGTTTATTCCGATTTTAGTCATTGCGTGTATAAACACTACTAGAATTGCAAAAAGGTCTCCAAGCTGATTTATCCATATCTCTTATCGAGTACCAATTTTAATGGTTTTGGAAGACTATATATATTCATTATTTTTTATTATATTAGTCTTCATTAAAACATATCCACTGTTGGACATAGGTCTCATCCAATGATCACCACACCAAGCGGCTATGAGCTGCCTGCATCCACCGTTTTCCCGCAACCTTTAATTAAGGTCATCTATCATCATCATCAACTCATTTCCTCTCTCATTGCAGGACACTGACTGGTCTTTTCTCAGTTGAGAGGAGTTAGGCTATAGTCCACCACGGTGGCCTAATGCGGGCTGAAGGACTTCCCGTTCCACACGATGTTTTTCTTCGCCGTTTGATAAGTAATTATTAAATTTTCATTTATCCACCAGATTCACTCCAGCTATACTTCTCAAACTTCTCATCTCAACAGCATTTACTTTGCTTTCATGCTTCTTTTGCCAAACCCAACTTTCACTACCATACATAAGTGTAGGGATTAGCACTCTTCTATGAATAGCCAGACGTGCCTTTATTGACACTTCCCGGCTGCTCATGAATCTATAAATATATAAAAGAATTATAAATAGTGAAATAAGGGAAATCTGTGGTATGGAAGAAGATGTAGCGACAAAGATAGAGAAAGGAATGCTTAGATGGTTCGGACACATAGAGAGGATGGATGAAAGAAGATTGACGAAGCAGATTTATAAAACGAGTCTGAATGAGCAAATCGGTAGGGGTCGACCCAGGCGAACGTATCTCGACCTAATTGAAGTCGTGTTGAAGAAAGGCCAAGTTACCCGCAACCGACGAGCATGTATAAAAGCGTTGATGAATGTAGAAGAAGCGAAAGATGTATGTCAGGATCGTAGCAAGTCTAAAGAAATGATCTCTGCCTACCCCAACGGGAAAAAGGCATGACTGTATTTATGTAATTACTAAATTATTAATACGCACATGATTTCGAAAAGTCAGAGAGGGGTGCTTGCATTCGAACTCGAAATGTATGACTTGGCGTGCCTGTTCTTACCACTGAGCTATCACTGCTTCATTAATATGCTCTACAATATGCAATATGCTGAATCTAACCACTGGGATAATATTAACTATTAAACGCATTTAACTCAGTGGTAATGAATATTGTTTAATTAATTAACTGATCTGTGAGGACATTGTGCCGCCGCGGCGCCGTCGGCCTGAGTGTGTGCCCGTCTATCTATAAACGCGACCACTTGAGCAACGTCAACATGCAATAGTTGATGACGCTATGCGATAAATAACCAACAAGTTTAATAAAACTTTAACTGAAATATTTTTTCTCTCGAGGTGTTTTGAGCCATAAACTCCTAGTCATGAACGTTATATCCCCAGTCCATATTCGTCGCCAAATACAGGGGCACAGACCTCCCCTAATCAGGAGGGAATAAAGTCGTACGTAGTCGTAAGTTTTCTTCTTCTTTAAGTACATGAATTTGAAATAACCCAGTACTGCTGGACAAGGGTTGAACTCACAACCTTGTAGATCGCAAGACAGCCCGCCCCTCGCCCCCCTCCTAGACAAGTTATTGAAATTTTTCCAAAAATTTACTGGCATAACATTTCTAATAAGTCGCCGGCCCATATCGATTAGAAATGTCATTTCAATACATTTTTCGTTTCTATTAGCGTTAACGATTGTAGGAAGTCAACTTGGCTAGAGGGGCTAGTCTCAAACCACTAGACTAGCAGTGTATTTATTGTCCTACATTAATCCGTACCGTCTTTCGAATGAATCTAAGTGACACTGCAGAATATTATATTCTTTACACATAGCTGCTGCCCTCTCGCATGACACCGTTTCACGGTAGATCAAAGCGAGCAGCAATAAACATCCTCGTCTCATGGGAACCTAGACACACGAACACACTTCACGCACGCGTGTTTAATTAAATTAAACCGTTTATTTGCTTTACCGATTTGATTATAATGTCTTTTTACTCGTATAGTCACGTGTAATTGTTACTGTCAATTGAGGGGTACAAAACCAAAGCCGCCATTGTCCATGCAGTAGGTGTGCGTCAACGTAATTATATTTATTTTTATTTATTTATTTATTATTTGTTTAACATAGGTAGTAAGCAAGTTGAATTTTATTTTGAAG
>WUAW01010456.1:48962-59145 GCA_017165845.1 Thaumetopoea pityocampa
TGGAAAAAATGAATTATTATCAGTTGCGGCCACTACGGGTGAGCTGTAATTAATAATAATTAGTTTTAAATTCATTTATCATGTAGCAAATGAATCAGTCAATTACTCAGATCCTGTGGGGTGGTCTTTGGGCGCACACGTGCTTCTGTTGTGTCATGTCATTATAGTTAATTAATTTATATTTATGTTTAATACACATAGCAGTTCTGGAGAAAAGTGATAAAGTGATCTTCAACATAGTCAGGTACGATTTATTGATGTTGGAAGAGATATATTCTTGATTTGACATAGCACTCCGTTTATTTATAATCTATACTATTATAAAATTGTTAAATGTCAAATTTTCAAAAATCAAAGATTGTTTATTTATTTATTTGTTTGTTTATTCGAGCTTTACGTAAAAACCAGCGGGTAGATTTTAGTCAATTTATATATAATAATATTCTGTTGTAACGGAACTAAATTAAGACTCTCCCTATCTTTTTCTAATGTCAGACGCCAAAACGAGATACCTACAATTTTGGTGTTGTCAGTTTTGTTTAGACAGGTCAAAATTAAAAAAAATTAAACGTGGCCTCGGAATATGCTAACTAAAAATAGGCAAAAAATGCACCACTTTGTGTGCCTTTTGATAGAAAAGTAAATTGGTACTCGCTAAAAATGTTTGCTATCTTGTCTTGGTGTTTGGCATTAGAAAAAGATACCGAGAGTCTCAATTTAATTTAAGTTGTGTTACATCAGAGTTGATACTAATATTTCATATAATTAAATTAAATCATACTTTAACAGACGTTTACATAACCTTACGTTAGACAGATCTCCACTGCTCGCTAAATAACCTTGAACTGTTTTATGAGACCAATATTCAGACTCTGGTCCGCCTGCAGCTTAACTTAAAGGTACCGTTTAAAAAGTTATTAACCTTTCCGTTATCTCTAAACCCATTAAAATTTTTAACTTGTTCGGCGAAGCTTAAATGTGTTATCTTTGTAAGGCGAAAACTGAGGGTGGTTTTATGGGCTCCCAGCCTTTACAGATATGACCCGCATCACCACCTTGGTTTATTTTTAATAGAATATATGTACATGTATATAACTTCACGAACATAGCCTAGAAGGAATATTCAGAGACGTGCGGAATTATTTCCGATTCTGAACGTGAACATTTCAACATTGCTTATTTGTAACTACAGAAATGTGTGTGAAAAGGTGTCCACAGTGACCAATATTGGTGCTGATTCTGTAGTAACAGAACTCAACTAAATTTCATCATCATCATCATATCAGCCCACCGACGTCCGCTGCTGGACATAGGCCTCCTGTAATGATCGCCACAATAAGCGGCTATGAGCCACCTGCATCCACCAATTGCCCGCGACCTTCACCAGGTCATCTTCACCTATTCGGGAGTCTACCCGCATTACGCTTTCCGGTTCGGAGTCGCCATTCCAGCACTTTAAGACCCCAACGACCAACTAAATTTAGTCCCTCTTATATATTTAGTCTACCTTATCTTTTTCTAATGTCAAACGCCAAAACGATATAGTTACAATTTTGATGCTGTCAGTTTCGTTTAAAAACGTCAAAATTAAAAGATTTAGACGCGATTTCAGAACATACAGACTAAAGATACCCAAAAACACAAAATATTTTTGACCCGTTCGACAAACGTAGGTCCGTACTCGCTATAAATGTTTGCTATTTTGTTTTGGCGTTTAATATTAGAAAAAGATAGGGAGGGACTAAATTTAGTTATGTTTTGTTAGAATCACCATCATCGTGTCCTAGATTAAGACATATTAAAGATACTTTCTATCTCGATAAAGTGTTCCCGTTGGATAACAGTTCAATTTTAATGTTACTTTAATATTTCACGTCAGCGAACCCGCAAAGCAGAAACTAGTTCTATATAAAATCGACACAACTTGTTTTGGTCGCAATGACCTTCATCATATTAGCTCATAGACGTCCATTGATGGACATAGGCCTCCACTAATGATCGTCACACCGAGCGGCTATGAGCCGCCTGCATCCATCGGTTACCCGCGACCTTCACTAAGTCGTCGGTCCTTCGTTCGTCTACCAGTATATTACATCGAAAACGTCTCCGATTACGCGTAATAATTGTGAATAGCAAGCATTAAGCCGCGGCCACACATAAGCTTCAACTTTGCGTCTAAGCTCGGCTGTAATATAGATTGGCCAACATTGTATCCAACTACTTCACCACACATTGGCTTCAATACCAACCTCAGTAAGTCCCAGTTGCGGTCGCAGATCGAAAGACAATGGAAGATAAGTTATTTGCACTAGCGGCTTACACACATGGTTATTATTTGCATCGTTTTTTGCAATTACGTCATTATTCTATTGGATGAGCGAAATGATAAACCAATGTGGTTCGCGCGTGGTATTTTGTCCAAGATGCCTGCGCGCGCTCCTCTTTCATTCCTTTCGCCTTTGATCTTGTATCAAATACCGACTCGGTTCGCATCGGTATTGGACATTGGGCGTGATTGAACGCAATGTTCATATTGTGTCCAAAGTCATCCACGCATTGGTGTATTGGTTACGTTACCTTGGTGCAATAATATGATATGAGCAGTGTGTGGCCGCGGCTTTACAGTAATGTGTGTACGTTCACTGTCCGTGGTGCTTACATGACGTGACCCCAATCGTATGCAATACTCCTGTCACCTGTCACGTGGGGGGTCAACGACCTGTCGACGCGATCACCAGGTTAATCAGCTCGGAGACAATTTTGCGTTTGTAGTGGTGTTTGTGCACACAGGGTGTAATTCTTCGTGGAATGTTTATTCTAGCGCTGATGCTCTGTGGGTCTGCATTGGATTCAAATGGCCGTTGAAACCTTTTTACATCACTTTATTGGCAGTCTGTGTCTTGTATTATATTTAACTAGGTATCTCCCGCGACTTCGCTCGCATATACATTAAAATTTGAAATATGTTTTTTTTATCTTTCCCGAATCTGAATCTTTCCCAGTTGAAAAGATAAAAAACATAAGAAATGTTTTTTTTTATTTATTTATCTGTTGACGGTACACTAACTGCAAACTCAAAAACATCTCCGAGCTTATTTGGCCGTATCTGGCTATTGTTTATGAATTAAATAACGATTGCTTTCAAATAATACCCTCGTATTAAGTTTAAAAAACTTTATTCGAGGTTCGAGAAAGAAATGATCCAATAGTTTGATCATTTAGAACAGAGGTTCTCAAACTTTTTTTATCTTGTAAACCACTTGTAATGTTATCTCTTTTGGGTAGACCCTTAAAGCGTAGTTAATATCATCTTTTTGTAAATTTATTTATTTCAAATGTGTTTCTGACAGTTGTCGTGGATCCCTTGCAGGTCATCGTCGACCCCTGGGGGTCGATATAGACCACTTTGGGTATCAATAATTTAAAAAGATGAGTGAGATCCAGATGACAAATTGAATACACCGGGCCAATATATGAGTCGGAAGAGAACGTCCAAAAAAACTTACCTTGACCAGATAAGCAGTTTGTTTCAAAAAGGTCAAGTTTGTAACACGCTTAATCGAAGAATGTATGAAAATATGTATGAATGTGGATGAGGTGAAAAGCGTGTTTCAGGATTGTAGTATGTGGCAAAATATGGTCTCTGCTTATTCCCATCAGATACCGGTGTAAATGTATGTATCTATGTACAACTTCTTTTTATGTCATCATCATTATATTAGGCTTTCTCCAATGACCCGGATATGAGCAGCCTGCTTCCATCAGATACCTGCGACCTTAATCAGACCACCTAGTTGAAGGTTGACCCACAACAAGCTTTCCAGTTCGGGGTCGCCATTCCAGCAATTTAAGGCTCCAACTTTCGTTGGTGCTGCGAGGTACCTACTGTCTCGTGCTAACTAAACATCCAGGGTCTATCCTATAGGTCTCCTCTATAACAATAATAATATACGTATACTCTGGATACTTTCACACACATCGTTCCAGTCACACACTAAGAATGCCTGTGTCTTATTACTATACAACGATATATAATTATTTAGATAAATATACACTACTACATATATAAAAAATACATTCATGACTCAGACACAAACATTTGTGCTTACCACACCAAGTTATTGGGTTTGAACCCGGGACTCACTGGCACAGAAAGCAGAGTAACTGCCACTGTGCCCTAGAATCATCATTATATGGATACTGGAGAGCGGACGGCAGTCGCCTCGTAGGATAGCCCACATTTAATCGACAGTATGCAATTTTAAACATGAAAAAAGCATTCACTGTTAAATCAAGGCAAACTGTTTGCGGCAAATTAATTGCGCAATGCGTCGACAAACTATGGAACTTGTTAAAAATGAACATTACGTCAACCGACTTCTAATATATCCCGCACCAGATATTTTAATTTAAAACAACATGGAATAAGGTGATATTCATTCTCCTCGCATTCATTCATCCAATTGTCACATGTACTACATATATAAGTACATATTTTAGTATTTGATGGTGTTTAGTTCGAATGAGTGTTCGCGCCTCGTCGCGTCGGTACGTGATATGTGATATTAGTGTCGTGCGTTAACGTGAATCCATTGGGTGACAACAACGTGGTAAAACACATTCTATGAAACAACGTAAATTGCACTCTGTTTGGTAATAAAAACAAAGTTTATATTTCACTCCACAGAATTATTTTAATAATTTGGTTATTAAGAATATTATTTATGTGTGAAATAGAAACATATCTATCTTTAACTTGTGCACCAACATTCCAGCGCGAGGAAAAACATTTTCTTCCTTTACCAAAAAGTCATAATTTTGAGCTAAATCAGTAATAAACTCATAATTTTGAGCTAAATCAGTTACAATCTCAACGTGCGAGTGTAAATGTTTGTAATGGTTAAGTTTCTTAAAATAATGCCAACTGTTGAACTGAAACGGACAAATATCTACTCAACGCCGTCTGTTAGTAAAACTAAAAATCATTAAATGTTCACTACAATTACAATACAATGAATTAGTTTTGACTATTTTTCATTTTAATTTTATCATTAAATTATTTATACTATTATAAAATTGTTTAATGTCAAATTTTGTAAATCAAAAATATTAAAAAAATTCTACTCAGATCGACTAAAGGGCTTCTGAAACCAAATCTATCGGTCGATGTTTGTTTGTTTGTTCTGGCTTCACACAAAAACCAGCGGGTAGACTTTGGTTAAATTGTTACAGTCTTAAATGTACTATTCCTACTTAAATACTGCGACGTATTTCATCAAAATCGATCCAGTTCCAATGAAGATACAGCTTGATCCCTGTTTTAGTAGCTGCCGTTAAGGTACAAGAAGTAAAAGTGGCTTTTTATATAAATCTATGATTCCTGACAACCGACATTCCGGGCGGAGTCGTAGGCAAACGTTAGTATTATCTAAAATTTAAAATAGAAAGAATTTTATAAATTTGTTTAGAAATAAGCAAATTAGGAACTTTATAAATCTAATAGTGAAGGTAATTGTCAAATGACAAAAAAGGATGCACATATTGCTTTATGGGGTGACAGCCATTATGGTGCTGGCGTACGAGAGAGACAGCGATATATTCTCACTACGCCTCCACTCTTCCAAATATCCATCTTGAAAATATTAATTACTATACACCTTTTTACAACTAACGTTGATACTGTTTGCAAAGGTTTCTTTTTAATGATTTTTGCTATTGCGTATAAAAAAATGTAAAAAATCGAACATATGACACAATAGTATTACTAGATTGGTCCCTATTTAAGGATAAAGAACTTCATTGCATGTTAAAAGTTAGGGTTTTAGTCTCAGACCACCTATCTAGCTTAATTAGCGTTGCAAAATTTTGCAAATCCTACTAAATATTCCACGGCTTCCCCTTTGTTTGATGTTTGATGACATTTGCATGTGTTTTGTATGATTAATTCATGCCATTTGAAAGTCATAGTCTTTAAATATATACATAGGTGGAGAATATTCATTTGATTCTATATATTCTGTTATATGAGTACAGACACATTACTGTAATAATGGTCAGGAGATTTCTAACATGATATCTTTGTGATTCTATGCCAATATAGAGGTAGTAAAGGACTTTGGCTCTGTAGCGTCACCATAATAATGACGTCACTCCGTTTCCCGTGAATGCTGTTAGGACCAGCTAACGATACTGGGTACCAGGATACTGGGTACCAGGATAATGGTCAGCAGAGTTATCTTGTTATTCAATCAAAGCCTACTGCGATCTCCGAGACGCTTGCCGAGCGCGAAGATTATAACAAATTCTTCCTTTTTAAGGAAGAAATGATATCCAGCATTCGACTTCCATGGACTGATAATGATGACGAAAGGATTTTCTATAGATCAAGTTTCGGTGCCTTCAATTCAGTTCAAATAAAGAAGTAAGCTACACTGGAAAATAAATTTAGTATCGTACTTCAAGAGTCTAATTACTATTAAAGAAAAAGAAAAGTTACAACATGAATGCTTCTACTAATTAGTCATATTCTGTTCACTCTAGTAGCAAAATAATATTTGTGCTTAAGCTAACTCCAGTGTTCTGTGGCAGCGCCATAATAGCGCCATTCAATTACTTCCCTTGGATGCTGTGAGGACAGGTAAGGGATGTTAACAGAATAATTGGCAACAGTGTCATTCCGTTATTCAGTCACAATCTACTGCGATCTCCAATATGCCTGCCAATGGCAAGCGTGAAGATTATAGAAAATCCCTCCTTTTTAAGGAGGAGGCCCTTGCCCAGCAGTGTACTTCCTCGGGCTGGTGACGATGATGATGAACTAACTTCATTTGAGAGTTGTCAGAGTTGAGCCATTTCCACAGTAAAGAAATTTCTGTACCACAGCATTATCCTGAACTAGTAGCTGTTCAACTTTTTTTTATATGTACATACATTCTCACGCCTTTTTCCCTGGCTCTCCGGCGGAGAATCGAACCCCGGTCTCCCGCGTAACAGGCGGGTATACTGACCACTATACTACCGAGGAATATTTATAGGATTGGGGTAGGCGGTACCACTTCTTTCCACTTGCTACGAGCAAAGTGACTATCACTAGCCCACTTTTCGCCCCCGCGGGAAACGAGACGTGTCGGGTGGCGAACCACGACGCCACCATTTTTGAGGTCCTAAAATGTTAAAGTGCCTAATTGCGTTCCCATGAAAAGGAAGGAAAGGAAAAATGTCGAGGTAGGAAAGGTGTATTGAGCAAGGAATATGGAATTTGGAAAAGGACTATAGGATATAGGATACTACTATCTCGGAAGGAGTAGGAAGAGACAGTAGTAGCTCGGGGGGCCGGAGTCGCTTACCCGTATACTTAAGTCTATTTGCCGGACAGGCTAAAAGACCAAGTACTTCATGACCTAACCTTTCTTATATGTATTATTAACAAATAAAATCTTTTTCTTTCCTTAGAAATACATACGACGGTATCCCACAAGGGTAGGCAGAGACCACAATTCGCCACATATTACGATCATCACACACCTCTTTCGCTTCATCCACATTCATACATCTTTTCATATACTTTCGTCGATTAAGGGTACTACCAACTTGAAATTATTGAAACTTGACCACTTTTTCTAACTAATATTTTTTCTAATTAAATTTGTAAATAATTTCGAAACAATTGCTTCGAAATTTGATAAAATTTGTAAGAAAAAAAGATCAAATTAGTATTTTCTGGGAAGTCAAATCTCGTATCATTGTGAATAAATAAACAAATTAAAGATTTTTTTAACGCGATATCGAGATAATATTCATCATAGATTGTTAAACGTTTTGTAAATCAAAGATATTAAAAAAAAACTACTCTGATCGACTAATTAAGGGCTTCCGAAACCAAATCCGTCGATGTTTGTTTGGTCGAGCTTCACGAAGAAACCAGCGGGTAGATTTTGGTCAAATTACAGTATTAGAGGTACTATTTCGACTTAAATGCTGCGCCATGTTTCATCCAAATCTATCCCCTACAATTATATAACTCGATACAGCTTGATCACTGTTTTATTAGCCGCCGTTAAGGTACGAGAGCTCAAATAAAAGTTGTTCTAAGGCTTTTTATATAAATATATGATTGTGTCGGGATTTCCCATGTAGCGGAAAATCGACGTTCACGCGAGCGGAGCCGCGGACAAAAGCTTAGTATTACATAATATCGTATACCAACAAGCATCTTTGTCACTGTTTCCATCATGTACCGAGATTAATCTCATAAATATGTCTTTAAACAAAAAATACTCATATATCACTCCGGCACGGAGAAAAGTCGCAATGTGAGGGCGCGCCCGATGTGCTGGGTCATTCCTTAATATTGGATACTTAGCGGTAAACGACGGAGGCGTGAATATTTTGTTTTGACGACTCCACGTGATATATTTCGGCCATTTTCTTCTTTAGGAAAATTTATGAATGCTTTCAAAGTCAGTTAATAAGCAGGACCACTTATCAAAAAAAATTCTGACATCATCGGTATTTATCACTAGGCTTTGTCCACGATTGCGCCTGCGTGATGTCGGCTTTCGTGCTAAATGGAAAATCCCGTAATAATAGATTCACATAAACATCCAAGAACCTTTTTTACTTGAGCTCTCGTAACGTAATGGTGGCTACTGAAACAGAGATCAGGGTGTATCTTCATTTCTACTTGACCAATTTTGATGAAATACGCTGCATAGTACTTTTAACACTGCACCAGTATGATCAAAATCTACCGGCTGGTTTTTGCGTGAAGCTATGTTGGTGTTAGAAATATTTAAATTTCCCGAATAAAAATTGTAAAACTGCAGAAATTTGATTCAAAATTAACATAAAAAAATCTAATAACCGTCAAATAATAGACCATGCAGGCGAAGCTATGGACAACAGCTAGTCAGTAATGACACGTAAGTGCATACTAACCATCCACTATATAAAAACTTGTTTATACTTTTTGCTTTGAACTGAGTGTAAATGTAAATGAATCTTTACAAATATGTCTCGGTAAACAGTACGTTCACAACGTCACCACTTCTAATGTGTGAAACCCCGACCTACGCCGCGCGGCGAGCATTGTATGCTAATGTCGCACTGAGGCCAAGGTCCCACGTGACTTGTACAGAGGCACTTTATACTTTTAACTCGATGAAAGTATAGTTTATAACATATACGAGTAGGTATATAGAAAAATTTAAGAGACTGTTTATATGTTTGCATTTTTAATAGTTTTATGAAGTTGCTGTGTGGCGCCGGCATGATAATAGCGTCACTCCATCTCTCCCAGTGGATGCTGAGAAAACAAGCTCAGGGGTGTACCAGGATAATAGGCAGCTACGTTATACTGTTATTCAATCACAATCTACTACGTTCCCCAAGACGCCTGCCAAGCGTGTCAGTGGCAATCCGTATGATAATCCCTCCCTTTTGAGGAGGAGGCTCATGTCCAACAGTGAGCTTCCACCGGCTAATGATGAAAATGATTATTGATAATTTCACTGAAATGAATTCGCGGGAACGCAATGAGAAACTTTAACATTTTTAACCTTATAAAATGGCGGCGTCGTGGCTCGCCACCCGACACGTCTCGTTGCCCGCGGGGGCGAAATGTGGGCTGCGGATAGCCACTCTGCTACATTGAACGATTGTAGCAGGTGAAAAGAAGTGGTCTCTGCCTACCCCAATGGGAAAGAAACGTGTCTGTATGTATGTATATGGTCTCTGTCTACCCTTATGGGATATCGGCGTGAGTGTATGTATGTATGTTCACTGAAATGAAAAATAGAAAAACAATATAATGTATTTATTTATTTTATTAACAGTAAAAATCTGATGTTAATGATCAATACTATCTAACCAAACTATCTGAGAAGACGCCTGCTAACCGTAGAGGTTACAGGAAATCCGTCATTTTAAGGACCCTTGTCCAACAGTGAACCTTTACAGGCTGGTGATGAGACAAGTGTTTATATAGAATATGATTTTATGTTTGTATCCATGTAAGCAAAAAGTACATTTGTGGTGTAGTGATTATAGATAGGACTTACCATCGAAAGATCGCTGGTTCGATCCCGGTCCTGCACCACTGAGATATGTCTAATTCATATACGGTTTACATTGTAGACACCAATGTACTCAACGGAGAAAGAAAATTTTGTGAGGAAATCTGCAT
>WUAW01010460.1:19006-31691 GCA_017165845.1 Thaumetopoea pityocampa
GAATCATACTACAATCGCGGGTCGCGCGCAAGTGGCAGTAATGTGTTCTGTGGGAAGTAGTTAATTTATTTTCGCATACGACGCAAGTGTAGCACGCTTATTTTCGCTGCGATCTATAATTAGTGTAACGAACCCAGATAAACTGCCGTGTCTGTGCCTTTGCTTTTTAGTGAACTAGCTTTTTCCCGCGGCTTAGTAGCGTGAATGTCGGTTTTCCGCTACTTAGGAAATTCCGATATAATTAGAGATTTATATAAAAAGCCTCTGGTATTTTAATGACCTCTGGTATTTTAATGGCGGCTACTAAAACAGGAATCAAGCTGTATCTTCAATTCTACTGGACCGATTTTGATGAAACTNGAATCATACTACAATCGCGGGTCGCGCGCAAGTGGCAGTAATGTGTTCTGTGGGAAGTAGTTAATTTATTTCCGCATACGACGCAAGTGTAGCACGCTTATTTTCGCTGCGATCTATAATTAGTGTAACGAACCCAGATAAACTGCCGTGTCTGTGCCTTTGCTTTTTAGTGAACTAGCTTTTTCCCGCGGCTTAGTAGCGTGAATGTCGGTTTTCCGCTACTTAGGAAATTCCGATATAATTAGAGATTTATATAAAAAGCCTCTGGTATTTTAATGACCTCTGGTATTNTGCCACAATATTTAAGTCGGAATAGTACCTTTAAGACTGTAATAATTTAGCCAAAGTCTACCCGCTGGTTTTTGCGTGAAGCCCGAACAAACAAATGAACATTGACGGATTTGGATTCAGAAGCTCTTAATTAGTCGATCTGAGCAGTTTGTTCTTAAATATCTTTGATTTTTGAAAATTTGACAATTAACAATTTTATAATAGTAGTAAATATTAGTGAAATTGTATGACATATATGGTAGTTTCAATCCCATAACCTACGTATTTTTTGTGTTTGAATAAAGTATTTGATATGAAAAAATCTCTTTCTCCTCATTATTCTATTCCTCACACTTTACCAGAACTCCTCTCCCCGACGTCGGGTAACCTGTACCTATCATGTAAAGGGCTAGAATAAATATATTGTCGTATAAACCTGATTGAAAAATGGATTCAGAGAAATCCGCGAACCAACTGATCAAAAAATCAATACGGCTTTCTTTCATCTGGCATACTTTATTATTCTTATCTTTCATCACTACCAATATCTTTTTCGACATTATGAAATTAGTCTTCCTTCTGCAAGAGTGCAAGGTCTGGGAAAAGTTAACAAAGACAGGCGCTGCGCTGTCACTATCAACTGCGTCTACGGGCACCAACTCTGAATACATTGTTACCCTTGGAATTTGGTTGTATTGCCTATGAGACCGTTTATGTTATATCACTAATAATATATAAATCACTGTTATTTTAAAAATTATAACAAACTAAGGGTTCATTTAATAAATAATGAAAATATCTAATCAGAAAGATTGGTTAATTAACAAAATATTAATTGTTGTATAAATTTTATTAATAATACAATCTAGACGCTACAAAACGCAGAATATCTTTGAAAACTCTTTGAATATCACAATCATCATCAGTCCCCTTGTAATCCAGTTACTTCCCCTTAATAAAAGAAGAATTTTCCATAATTTTCATATATGGTGCCTCTAGGATAGGATAGATGCACAAAAGATATTAAATTTAATTTGCTAAACTGACGTCGTTATAGATATTCAAAGAGGGACAATTTAAGATGATATAGGTTGTAATATTTTATATAAACTTGTGAATAAATTCTAAAAGCAATCTTAAGTGATATCATTTATATGTAAATATACGAAATTGCCTGGTACTACTGGTTACGATGGCTTATGATAGGTACACATTACACCTGCAAGTTTTACATAACTACAAAGTTTTCGTTAAATATTTACGCATAAGAGAAAAAAAAGTCGAAAAAGGAAAATCTGAAACAATTGGTCCTTGGGCACTTTACCTTGCTTGACATTGCCAGTATTTTTTTTTATTATTGCAGTTTGAAAATGACAGGTCTTATAGTTTTAGTTAATTATGATATCACAAACTATAATAGGAAATGTACCTACAAGATGTCATTTATATTAATGACATTTACTTTGGTAAAACTGTCGGGTGTAATTGCAGCATTAGGTTGCATAAGCAAAGTACGTACCAGATAACCTACATCTCGCTCGCGTGAACGACGACGGGCGCCGAGGATCAGCATGCGGCCGATTTTAGCTATACAAAACAATATAAAAAATAATATATAACACTGCTTGAAATCATCATATTTCATACATGATCGAGAATATCAAAATAACACAATATAACGTGTAATATTATAATCATAGTTTTGTATTTTAAGATGTATGTAAATACGGAAAGGGATACGGAAATACGAGGTTCGTGTTAAAATTTTAGTACTAATTTTATCCGACCGGGTCATTTGGTACACACTATATTAGTAAAAAGCATATAAATTAAATTAAATGTTATTCGTTTACTACACTATATTATATTACATAATAAGTTATTGAATAAGATATGTCTGGGTGAATATTTTACTCCACAATCTAATTATCTTACCCGAATGTTATTTAGCAACAACCTAGGCTCTAGAACTTTAGTTCCCAAAGTGATCCAGGTGGACCCCCAGGGGTCCATGGGAGACTCGACGGGGGTCTACGTTGGCGTGACAAAAAATGGGGGTTCACAATTCGTAAGTGGGTGTCCACGAAAATTTATCTGCTTACGATAATGAAGAACTAAAATGTTGGCTTGACTTCACCTATCAATGTAGGCAGATAATATTTTAAGAAGCTCAGCGACTTCTTCTTCGTTACTTGTAAAAACTTGCATATTCCATATTCAGTACGTGTCGAGACTTGCAAAGCACCGCCGCTGCCGCCACCGCTGTGGAATTTTTTTTTTTTGATTGGCTAAATTTACTTTTTTGACATCCACTCACAGCACAATCAATTAATTAATTAATCAATCAATTCTCACTTTTTTCCGAAAACTATTAATTCGTGGTTGGATCTCAGCCGCAACGCAAATTTCCATAATTTGATCTAATTTTCACATTTTTGNTTTTTTTTTTTTTGATTGGCTAAATTTACTTTTTTGACATCCACTCACAGCACAATCAATTAATTAATTAATCAATCAATTCTCACTTTTT
The DNA here is from genome assembly GCA_017165845.1 of Thaumetopoea pityocampa. Classification (NCBI taxonomy): domain Eukaryota; kingdom Metazoa; phylum Arthropoda; class Insecta; order Lepidoptera; family Notodontidae; genus Thaumetopoea; species Thaumetopoea pityocampa. Next base: position 22,167 of record WUAW01010460.1, read on the forward strand.
TCCGAAAACTATTAATTCGTGGTTGGATCTCAGCCGCAACGCAAATTTCCATAATTTGATCTAATTTTCACATTTTTGGTCGAGTTTTGGGAATATGGTAGAAATGTAGCTGCAGGTGGTCCACCGGAACCAGCTAAATTTTGAAATTGGTCTATGAGAAAACAAGTCTGGGAACCTCTGCTCTAGAGGATTACATATAAAGTAGACTGGTTAAATTTCTTTTTAAAAATGGTATTATAATAAACACATCTTAAGGTAGCCATTAAATACGTAACATATTGTAGCTATTATTTATTTCATAGGCTTAAAAACTGTATTAAACGTACACTAAATTATTTGAAAATTTGTCAGTCTTAAGATCTGTCTGTTATTATTAACCTATTGACCATTATTTCATCTATTCCATTTATTATCCACATATCGTAAGTTTTAAGGGTAACACTCACACACTTCAATATTTTATCAACAATAATTATGTAATACAGATAGTAAGAATAAAACAATGATGAAAATAAAGTTATAAATATTCTAAGAAAGGGAACGATATTAAAAAAACAGCATTAAAAAATAAAAAAAAACAACCCACTTCAATATAAAGCTTTACAGCGACGTCTCAATGATTATATTGTATTCATAAAGCATAACAAGATTATTTATTAATAGAAGGTGCAATAATATTGGTGTCTTATTTTTCAAACTAAACAGGTTCAGTAACCGGTTAGAAAAATAGACCTTTCATATACTTAATATGCAGTTAGAGATTTCATTAAAATAAATCCTGTAAATCCTTTTTTCTGTGCTTCTTTTGTTTCAGATTTCATCTTGGCACTGGGAAACTTCTGCATAATCAATTATATTAGCAGATGTAATTCTAGAACTACAATTAATTACTTATATGGTCGTAACAAGATACCTAAATCTTTTTTTTCTAACTGGAATTTAGGAATCGTTTTGATGCCTTGAAACCCACCTTGGATATTGACGAGAACCTTAACGGCGTTGTCAGCGTATTAAGGAACGTGGGCGACCCTGCGGGGAAAGTTCCAGCGTATTTTCAACTCTGCTCTACTATCTGGGAGAACCCCTGAGATGTGGTACAGGAGCATTGTGATATCGTTCTTTAAGAAGGGCGATAAGTCTCTTCTGAAGAGCTATAGACCTATTTCGCTGCTAAGCCACGTCTATAAGTTGTTTTCGAAGGTCGTACACCAGATCCACATAGTAAAACAAATTATACAGAAGACGGGAGAGTATAATCAACCATTATGTCTAGCATTTGTGGACTACGAGAAAGCTTTTGACTCTATCGAAACCTGGGGTGTCTTGGAGTCTCTGCTGCCAAGTCGATTGGTTATATATCAAGGTGCTGAGAGGTCTCTATAATTCTGCCACAATGTCTTTCTAAATGCAAAGCAATCAAAACCAATCCAGCATCATCGAGGTGTTAAACAAGGAGATGTTACATCCACGAAACTGTTCACCAATGCGCTGGAGAACGTTTTCAAGACACTTGACTGGGCAGGACGAGGCATTAATGTGAATGGCGAATACCTCTCCCACCTTCGGTTTTCGAAAGACGTAGTTGTTATGGCTAAGTCGATGCAGAAGCTCCAGACGATGCTGTCTAGCCTAAATGAGCCCTCTTGCTGAGTTGGTCTTCGCATGAACTTGGACAAGACGAAAGTCTTGTTCAACACGCATATCGTGGCCGGACCAGTTATCGTAAATGGTGTACTCGAAATTGTCGATCATTACATCTACGTAGGGAAAAACGTCCAGCTAGGTGGAAACAACTTGGAGAGGGGAGCAGATAGGAACATTCAAAGGTTGCCCAGCCTTCCAGAACCTTCCGTTTTACTGAGATAGGGCTCGAATAAGAAAACTGAAATGGCAGTGGGCTGGTCACGTCTGTCGTAGAACCGACAATTGGTGGAGCATATGAGTTCTGCAGTGGAGACTGCGTTTGGGTAAACATAGCGTGGGACGTTTCCTGGCTAGATGGAGTGACTATCTGTGGAAAGTAGTTGGCAGTTACTTGATGCGTGCAGCCGAAGATCGGGCTAAGTGGCGTTCCTTGGAAGAGGCGTACGTCCAGCAGTGGACTGCCATAGGCTGATAATGATAATGATGAAACAACTAAAACTCAGGCAAGTAATTAAAAGTTGACTACTCTATTTCATTCCTAATTTGTTTTAACAAATATATGCTGTACTTAGCTTAAATTATTATATTTAATAATTTACTTATACTCACAAAGTCGATTAAAACACTATTCTAATTACATAAATATTATCATCGATTTAAATAAAAATAATAGACTTATTATAATATACCTGAATATAATAATAGGTTAAAGATACATTAATGAAGGTATAAGTTTAGTTAAATTTTCTAAAACTCATCTTAACGGACAAGGATATTATTTACTAAAGATAAGATAAAGATCTCTAAATAATTATATTCACTCACTAAAGCTTATATAACACAATACCTACTATTTGGAATCGCGGATCTTTGGGATATTCTACAATTATAGAGGTCCCTGGATTGTCGAGAGATAGAACTGCAATATATACGAGTACATCTTATTACAAAACACGGCCTAACTAGTACCAAGTTTAAAACATACCTTATTTCCCCGGTGTCTCAATGTGCCATTTATGGAATTGACAGCGGTGTAGAAATAAGTTCAATATCATTAGAACATCGTTTTCGCTCGGTCATTGTTCCATAAGAAAACGTAAACCCCGTTATAATTTGTATTATTCTTTGTAGATATTATTAGGTAAGTTTCATATTTTCTGTGAGGTATTACGAAATGTTGTACGTGCTTAACATGAGTAGGTACTACTTTTTAAATGCTGTGAATAATGTTTTTAATTTAGTGTTAAATAAAGAACATGACTGGAATTCTGCCCTCAGAATGAATTCAGAATATATCAATGTACAGTAATTATTATACGAAAATAACTACTAAAATACATTAAATTAATAGCTATAGTTCTATAGCATACCTAGAAATATTGTTTCGTGTATAAAACTCAGAATTTCGATAACTGTTATCCAAAACGTCTAAGTACATTTTTGTACCCTATTTATAATGTCTCTAGTTTCTTTTCTGATTATAAAACTTAAACTATTTTAACAGGTAACATTTAACATGACGTAATGTACATGGATATTTTTTTTAGAGGACAACTCTATACAAATTTAGGCCATGTCCTTTTGATCGTATTTTGTGATGACAGATTGAGGGCCACACCAAATTGCTAAAATAAGACTTCATCATAAATAAAGACTGGCTATTTACTGATAAACTTCAAGAAGGAGCATACTTTAATTTAATTATTTTAATAACTACTATTCGTGAATATCTGGCAGGATTTTTTTTGAGCTCATTCGACCATACAAAAATTTTTAGACTAAGTAGGTAGCAAAAGATTTATTTTTCTCTGTACAAATTCTTGTCCATAGCCTGCCTACAAATCTTATGGTTTTTTAAATTTTTTGACTCGTTTGCAGGCTTAATAGATTTTAAAAGTGCGACTATTTTTCAGATCAAGTTTTTTCAGAGGTCTCTAAAGTAAAAAAAAATATTAGCCACCCTTTAGTCAGTTTTTTTAGACATATGGAAAAGAATACGTCATCAGAGTGAATACTTTAATTTATTTATTTCTGATATAACACCCATAACACAGCATTAGTTTGATATGAATTTATAATGAATAAAAATAATGCAAACTAAAAACAATGAAATAAAATTACAATTATTTTACGGCACGATTCGATGGCATCACGTGTGTTCGTATTCAAAGCCGTAGAACTGGGCGGTCGACCTACTCGTAATCCGCAATGACGAGTTAGAAACTATTGGGGCACTCGCTTTATTAGTGCTGCGATTTTTTTATGCATTGTGACTGCGAATGTATCGATGTGTATGTATTGTGTATGTACCGTTGCAATGCCGCGGCAGCCCCAGTAGTATTCTCAACATATTGTACTGGACACATACGGCGCTGTAAGCTTTGATAGTATAGTTAAAGCTGCTAGTATACATAGAATGACTGGCAATATGCCACGAATATTGTGATTTTAGATTGCATGTGTACTTTTAAGTCAGACTTATCACCACTAAATAATATGATGCTATCATCGGCAAATAGTGTCATTTCATAGTCGGTTATTTGAGGTAGGTCATTAATATATTATAGATTAAGAAAAGTAAAAGACCTAGAACGCTCCCCTGGGGTACACCGCATCTAGCTGTGTGCGGTACTGATCTATACGTTTCTTCTAAGCAAGTCACCGGGTTAATTAATAAATAATTTAGTTTCCTGAGTACTTATCTAGTCTCTTTTGGCATGACTCTCGTCTCTAATTAGTCTACATCTGAGTTATAGTTTACATACTAGTGCAATTACTATGTATTTTTGGGAGTCTAGGAGGAGCGTCCTCAAAAGGAGGTACGCGCGCCGAGGCGAGTTCACGGGCGACGCGTTCAGCCGCTCCCATTACTCGCAGCAGGTTCAGTCCTGCAAGCTTACGAAGTTCTTCCATGCTCCACCCCTCTTCCATTAGCTCAGCGAACAGGAGCGGGTACGAGGACACGTCTTCAAGTCCTTGTGGAGTACTGTCAATAAATTGTTGATATAAGTACACATTGAAACACATATAGACAACCGATGGAGGTGTAACTTTGGGATCTTGCAGGGTTGGAGGGAGTGAGCAGAGACTGTTGCAAAACAGAGGTAGGTATGAATAAGAAAATCAAATTTTATCGATACGTATTATTTTTAGGATACCCTTCGATAGCAAACATTTACTAAATTGCCAGGCTCCCGGCTGAAAGACCATCAGGTTTAGAATTAACATTCCAGCCTCATTACTCCCACAAATCATATTTAAGTATATATTTTTTAAGTAAACATTTTTTTCCTATATAAGTAACAGTCACAAATGCGTTCAATACTCGTAAATACTTACTAATTAATGCCGTCGTACCCCGCGCCCAGACCCACGCTGTCCACGCCGGCCACGTCCTTTATGTGATTAATGTGAGCTGTAACGACACAGATACACTGAATTGGTACCTCGACATTCAACAACAACATCCGATTCAACGTGGTTTTTCAAATTTCAAATTACATTTCACCTTAAAACGCTTTTGTAGTAAAAAGGGCTGATATCAAATGTGCCATAAAAATTACACTTATGGTATAGTTATATGGTTCATATTTATATTTCATATATCCTTTACTGCGAACATAGGTAATTACAGAATACATTTAAATCAATAGAGCTACATTCAATCAAATTGGCATGCAAAATTATAGTTACAATTATTAGCTAAAAACAGGTTATTCTATAAAATAATTATTGCAAAATTCAATGAATCAACACACAATAACAAAACCATAAACACCAGGTAATTGACTAAATTCAGAAGTCAGACATTTTCACCAATTAAAAGTTGTTAATAAAATAATCACTCAATTTATAATAGCATTTGCTTAACAACACGTTGTGTAGGTGGTATTTAAAAAAGGCTAAAGTATCCGAAGTTTCCCTTTTCGTAGTAGGCGGCACATTTTGTAGATTCGTATGGCAGCATAGAAGGTGCTTTCATGTAACAAATGAGTTTTAAGTACTAGGAGCGATACACAACTTTACTATGGCGAGTTCTATTATGATGATCATATAGATCTATATTTAGTTTTACGAATGTGCCACTCTCATAAATGTATTCTTGTTAACGTTAAAATTTTAATCTTTTAAAATGTGTTGCACATGAATCATTTTGCTGTAATATGCACATTGACCTGATGCATCGTTTTTGAGCTTTAAACGCATGCTCTTTATCTATGGAATTTCCCCAGATGATCAAGCCGTACTTTAGTATTGAAGCAAAATAACCATGACAGGCAGTCAGCAAAGTTGATATATTTAAAACTTTCTTTAATTTATATAAAGCAAAAAGAGAACTGACTTAATTTCTTACATATATGGTCGATATGTATTTTCCAATTTAATTTATTATCAATGTATAATCTTAAAAATTTGATCGCATCTTTTTCTTGAATGTCTGTTCCTATATAACTAATGTTTAACGGTATCTGTTTGGTTGGCTGCCTGAAATTCAAAATTTTTGTTTTGTGCAAATTAATTTGTAGCCACTTTATAATTTTAAGTAGGGATTTATTGATATTAGTTTTTAAGTCAGACTTATCACCACTAAATAATATGATGCTATCATCGGCAAATAGTGTCATTTCATAGTCGGTTATTTGAGGTGGGTCATTAATATATTATAGATTAAGAAAAGTAAAAGACCTAGAACGCTCCCCTGGGGTACACCGCATCTAGCTGTTTGCGGTACTGATCTATACGTTTCTTCTAAGCAAGTCACCAGGTTGACTCTAGTTATTTCTGTGATTTGAGATCGCTCAGCAAAATAAGATTGTATAGGTTCATAAACATTCCCTCTGATTACGTAGGAATACATTTTCTTGAGAAGGATCTTATGATCAAATAATAACGCTAAAGAAAAAGAAAGTTGATGAGATACAGTATGTGTTCAATATCTTACCAATAGCGTCCTGAATGGTAGCCGTTTCTTTACAAGTGAGAAACGATGTGTAGAAATTAACCATGATCAGGCCTTTGTTGGCGGCCAACAGTCGCAGCACGGAGTCCGGCACGTTACGCGTTACGTTACACAGCGCACGCGACGATGAATGCGAGAACAGTACGGGAGCGCGGGAGACCGCAAGGGCATCGCGCATTGTTCGCTCGGACACATGCGATAAGTCCACAAGCATACCCAGCCGATTCATTTCTTTTACGATAATCTGTTGGTATAAATTATAGGTTAATCATAATTACACGATAAATTAATTAATTAATAAATTCATTATCAGCTTCATTATCACGTCCACCGCTCAATATAGGCCTCCTCTAATGATTAACCATGCTGAGCAGATATGAGCCGCTAGCCTCCACCGATAACTCGCAACCCTCAAGCCATCGGTCCACCTAATCGGAGGTCCAGCCACTCTATCCTTTCCGGATCGGGTTGCCATTCTAACATTTTAAGACTCCTACGTCCATCAGTTCTGCGAGTTGATCACTACCATCTCTGTTTTGCAATCTTTTAAGCTATATCGGTGACTCCGATTCTCTGACAGGTTAATACCATCCCTATGTTACATTGAAACTAATAACTTTCCAACTTTACTTCCTACTTACTTGACAAATGGGAGGTTCCCCTCAAGATGGTTGGAGAGCTTCTTAAGCGCATCATTATAAGCTTTGACATAACTTCGGGTAAATTGGACTTCTCACGTAACCGTATCGCACGCATCGTTACTTTATATGAATTTCATTTTTGACATGTTTTTTTTTCATTATGCACAGTAAATTTCTGAGGCATACCGCAAGCCCCGAGGGTACAGCACGATGCTTATGTGAGAATTGCACTGTAGAAACTGTGCGGCGCCCGCCCTGGCCTTTGCGTCCGAGCGCGGGGAGCACGCGAGCAGTCCCCCGCGGTCGGGCGGAACCCATAATCTCCACGCTTGGCAGGCGTCTTGGAGATCGCAGTAAGTATTGTTTCAACAACAGAATAACGCTGCTGCCCATTACACATCCCTCAGCTGGTTTTCACCGTATCCACGGAAGAGATGGAGTCATGCCGGCGCCACACAGCAAAAGCTCATTTATTAGATTCTAACTGTACAGGGGCCCTTTTTTATTTGATAATGATACTAGTATAAAAGAAATTTACTATGTATATCTGAAAACCCCGATGTACCTTAGTGGGTTATAGAACAAATCAATATGAATAAAATTTTAATTTTTTTTTGTATATATTTTCTATAACGTAAATTGATACGAGCAGTTGATACAAATCATATTAAAAAAGAAATTACCTAAATGTTATAATTTACATATATAAATAACATCACGCCTTTTCCATGGTTCTCTGGCGGGGAATCGAACCCCGGTCTCCCGCGTGACTGACGGGGATACTGACCACTATACTATCGAAGATTTGGGGTAGGCAGAGACTACTTCTTTCCACTTGCTACGAGCAAAGTAACTAGCTATCCGTAGCCCACTTTTCGCCCTCATGGGAAACGAGACGTTTTGGGTGGCGAACCACCACGCCGCTATTTTTATAATGATGAAAAGGACTATAGGATATACTATTATCTTGGAAGGAGTAGGTAGAGATAATAGTAGCCCGGGAGGTCGGGATTGCTTTCTCATATACTGAAGTCTATTTGCCGGACAGCTAAAAGACTAAGTAATTCTTGAGCTGACCTGTTACATATTTTTTTATATAGGAGGATGCAAATGGGCAAGCGGTTCACCTCATGGTAAGTGATTACCGCTGCCCACTCGCAACACCAGAGGAATCGTAGATGCGTTGCCGACTTTTAACAAAAGTTGTAAGCTCGTTTCTTGAAGGGCCCCAAACCGTATCCGCTTGGAAATTGCGTGACAAACGTACAGTGGTAGATCGCCACCTATCCAAGTGTTGACAGTGAAATTTTAAGTTTTGGCGTGATGTGCGGTAATGGAATTCAGGGATTGGAATTAGTCCAAACAATACCTCGGAACACTCTCTGTGATAGTTGCGGTAGAAGATACAGAGAGATGCTTTATCTGTCCAGAGGACCAGCAAATTTAGCCGATTGGAGATCGCTTGGTCGTCGACGATTCGAGCAGCTCTTTGCTGAATATGGTCAAAAGGTTGAAGCTAGTATTGGTAAGCCTCAGCCCAAAGATGAGAATAGTATTCCATGAGGCCGGATTTGTGCCTTGTAAAGTAGAAGGAAATGGGCTGATGTGAAATATCGTGTCGATCTTTCGAGCATACCAGGCTTTTTAGAGGCCAGTTTGACCTTTCCAACCAAATGGCCGCGGAACTGAACGTCACTCGTTATATTAACATCAAGGATCCTAGTGCTTGAAGTGGAAACAAAGGGAGTGTCCTCAAAATAGGGCGATACGACAAAGGGATTCTTTTTGATGGTGACTCCTGTGTTATAATTTATTTTGGGATATTGTGGCTGGTTCGCCAAAGGAAATCTGTTAAACTATTATATTATATATTCAAAAGAGGAAAAGATTGTTATCAAAACTTGCTGTGCATTTTCTGTGGTACTTGCAATTGCACAATTCAGTGGGCCGAGTGAGCGATTTTTGCTCAGTCTACTGCACAAGTTGCACGTATGCAATACTTAATTTAGAACGTTGCACGTATACTTAATTTAGAATAACAAATAATGCCACTGATGGTTTAGTAAGATAAAAATTAAAACATATTAACAGTGTAATGGATTTCAGAAAATTATTATATATCGCCAGTTGTTATAATAATACAACACAATTAAGGATTTCTTTTTTAATTTTATTTTATTTATTGTGGACGTAAAACAGTTGTACAATGTGTATGTATTACTTACGTAACAAATACAAGAAATATAATTAAATGTATAACCCACATAATGTTCGCGGAGT
>WUAW01010465.1:39939-59047 GCA_017165845.1 Thaumetopoea pityocampa
GTGTTCTGTGTTCCCGTTATTTGAATGTTTGTAAAGTTCCCGCGACACAGGAATTAATCCTAATGCGGGTGTTGCCTATAAAAAATAATTAGGAAATCATTTAGGAAAAGAAAAATACAGAGATATGCGAATGAATAATTTTAAACTGCTCGCCTTTAATGTAGGCATTTTGTAGATGTAACATTGTTCCACAACAGTCGATATGATATATTCTATTTTTAATTTTGTATATTTATTTTCTTCTTTTGTTAACTCTATTTGGTGTGCTTGTCTTGAGTAAATATCTTTTTTTTCTCCTATTCACAGTCGCAGCCTCGGCATAACAGTAAACACTGATTTAGAAAGCTGTCGGATTAAAGTCGGATTAAAGTTGTGCTAAATGGTGCTGGTATTACTATACCAGCGCCATATATAGCGTCACTCCGTATCTTCACGCGCGTGCTTTAAGAACCAGCCATGTACCAAGTAAATGGGCTGCAGCGTTATCATGTTATTCATTCAAAATCCAAAGCGATCTCCAAGACAGCTGTCAGGTGTTGAGATTATGGCAAATCCCTCATTTTTAAGGAAGAGGCCTGTGTCCAGCAGTGGACTTCTGTGAACCGATGATGATACAGCGTTGTTTATTTTTAATTTTTATATCAATTTAATTACTGCACTATCACAATATCTATCTATACTATTATAAAATTGTTAAATGTCAAATTTAGTAAATTAAAAATATTAAAAAAAGACACTCAGGTCGACTAATTAAGCGCTTCAACCAAATCAATGTTGTTTGTTTGTTTGTTCCAGTTTCAAACAAAAACCAGCCGTTAGATTTTGGTTAAACTATTACAGTCAGTTACTATTCCGACTTAAATAGTGCGGTACNAAAGACACTCAGGTCGACTAATTAAGCGCTTCAACCAAATCAATGTTGTTTGTTTGTTTGTTCCAGTTTCACACAAAAACCAGCCGTTAGATTTTGGTTAAACTATTACAGTCAGTTACTATTCCGACTTAAATAGTGCGGTACGTTTTATCAAAATCGGTTGAGTAGAATTGAAGATACAGCTTGATCCCTGTTTTAGTAGCCGCCGTTAAGGTACGAGAGCTCAAGTAAAAGTGGTTCTCTGGCTTTTTAAATCAATGATTGTTTCGGGATTTCTCACNAAGATACAGCTTGATCCCTGTTTTAGTAGCCGCCGTTAAGGTACGAGAGCTCAAGTAAAAGTGGTTCTCAGGCTTTTTAAATCAATGATTGTTTCGGGATTTCTCATCTAGCTGAAAACCTACTTTCCTCGGATGAAGCCTCGGGCAAATAATTCGTGTCACTGTTAAATAAATTGGTAAATGAATAACTTATTAAAATAATACCACCATGCTTTACGTTTCAGGATCTACTTTCCAGCAATTTAGGGCCCCATCGTCTGTCGGTTTTGCGAGCTGCGGGTATAGTAAGTGCATTGGTGGTGTAGTGGTTTTAGAGACGGTTTACGCGAAGGGTCGTGGGTTCGATCCCTGTCCCGTACCACTGGGTTATTATTTCTAATTCATGTACGGTCTACATTGTAGACGTCAATGTACTTAGCGGAGAAGGAAAACTTCGTTAGGAAACCTGCATGCTCACATGGGTATGTGAAGTCTATCAAACCGCATTAGGCCAGCGCGGTAGACTACGGCCTAATCCCCCTCCTGATCAGGGGAGGTCCGTGCCCCTGTAGTGGGGTCGATATGGACTGGTGATGATGATGAATATACTAGACCCCTGTTTACATGCCTATTAGTTTATTATCAGGCCCGTTTTCGTTCATAGCAGCGAGTCATGACCTGTTACCATCACCACACCATCACTTTCTCCTCCTCCATCATCATCACCATCATCATTATTATTATCAACAACAAAAACAAAACCAACAACAACCCATCTACTAATCCATTATAGGGCACGAGTCTCCTATCAGACCGAGAAGGGTTATATGAGAAGGTAATTTTTTTATTTCCTCACACAAAAAAATATTACAATAATATCATAATCGAATACATAGCCAAGCTGTGATAACAGCTTATCGGCGATACCATACACCACACAGCAGGTACGCAAATACTTTATAGTCCACCACGCTGGCTAGTACTGGTTGGTGCCCTAACGCAAGTTGGGTCAAATTGCATACGTAAATTATATATCCGTGGCGTTCTTATTGTTTGTGAAATAGCCGATAAAAACTAGTAAGGTTAGTTAAGTGCTACGTCCACGTTATTCGGCAACCGAGAGGGAGATTGTAGGAAGCACCTTGATTGTTATCCTTAAAGCGCACCTCGGGGTTGCCAAAAATAGAACTGATTGAAAGTCATACCGCCAAGACATTGAAGCCAATTTGTTATACAGTCATAACTTTAAATTAATCTATACTAGTAGTTACTTTCCCTTTGAACTAACACAGGATATGTTGACGTCGATAACCCTTGGGGGTAAGTATAGATTACAGCTTGTCATATTCTACGATCCTTTTTTAAGGTGCAGAAAATAACTGATGCATATCATTGTGTCGAGGTCACGGTACAACGGTTATATGTGGTTTGCATCCACTAAACCAGACCAACGTAGACCTCGGTCGAATCTTCCGTAAACCTCTGGGGGTCCACCTGGCCCACTTTGGGAACTAAGGCACTAAACAATGCACGCGTCATTTGTAGGCCGTGTATCAGGCTGCGGGGGTCAATCGCGCTTTCTACGAATCTTCATACTTCTGTTAATTGTGGATCTCTTTGGAATACATTATGACGTCTATTTTAATTTATATTAGCATTTCAATAACATAATCATTAACCCGTGGAAGTCCGCTCCTGGACATCGAACTCCTTCTTAAAAGGAGGTATTTGCCATAATCTCCACACTTGGCAGGAGTCTTGAAGATTGCAGTAGATTTTGATTTAATAACAGGATAACGCTGATGCCCATAAGGGAAGAAGTAGAATTAAGCTATTATTATGCCTGCGTCATACAGAAATATCAGAGGACAGGTGACGTGTCCTGTATCCTATCTTAATAGACAATTATTATTAAATTGTGTATCAAAATTTGAATGCTTTGATACAACTCAACACTATGAGATCTTTTGTTCTGCCCGTAACTGTAATCCTTTATTGTACTGGGTTTGCTAAATGCGTCTTGATTGATGCTGCAAATTCTTCTATTGTTGAAGATAAAATTTCTCTATTGATTCCCGTTTGATATTGTTGATTCCTCTATTATTGTACATTATAAAATATATATTCTTCAACGTTTCATGTCGGGAGACTACTTTTGTCTTGGACATAGCTCGGGGGGGCCGGGGTCGCTTATCCGTATACTTAAGTCTATTTACCAGACAGACTTAAAGGCTGAGTACTTCCTGACCTGCATCTAAATCTAATCTAAGTAATCTATAAATATGATAAAATACGATATATAAATATGGATACGAACCTCTAAGCGAACACTCTAGAAACTCCAAGAGTTGCACCTACTGTTGAGGATGGGTGTTACTGTATAGCAATATAGATCGCCGCGATGGCGAATATTGATAGATTGTAAAACACACTTCAATAGCTGATGATTCAAGAAGTTTGCTGAATGTAATGATCACAGTGGTTAGGCAGTGTTGGTTGATCAAAATGAAAGAGCTGTAGCGAGATTAATGGTTAATGGTGCTGTTGATGAAGACATTAATAATAACGTCGGGATCGCATCAGTTATTTTAGGTCGAAGCGTGGTAGAGGTGGCAGTATCAGAAAAAGGAAGATTTTCCAACAAGACGGGTGCTATGTTTGGCGGGGCCTGCCACGACGCCGATGGTTGCTGTTGGGACGTTATATATACGCTGAATCGCTAGCAACTTCTTCATCGTGATTCAGCTTTATATGACAATTTATTTTTATTTTTATATGTCGTCATTAAGAGTTGCGGCATCTGTTGAGGATGGATGTTACTATGTAGCGATGTAGTAGGATGTAGATAAGGGCGAAACAATCCTTAGATTATCACACAAACTTTAATAGTTGGCTTGAATCGTCTCATAATTTGTTTCGATAAAGAAGTGTTAAAGAAACGATAACCTTCAGTATGTGTCAAGCAATAAAATAACGTGGACATTGAAAAGATCGTTACAAATTTATTGCGAAACCTTGTATGTAAGTATAAAGTTTTAGTAACTCCAAACCAATATATTAATATGCACTGTTGTTTTATTTTTCTTTTCATAATTTCATGGTCATGACATTTGCGAAATGTGTACAGTATATGGATTTTTATTGATCAGAACCTTTCTAAACCTCAACGTGCGCACGTTGTGTGTCACCAGGGCCAGTTGTCGTCTTTGGTGGTGGTAGAATATTAGGAAATGGACCAGAATTTAATCTGTGGCAAATCTATGTAGACATGTTCTATACAAACTACACTTGCAGAGACAAATTACTGTCCTTCAGTATTGGAAGATGAAGACGGGTCCGGTTGTTGATGAATATATCCGGATACAAATGGAATTTGTTCATAGAGAAACTTACATTATTATTTTCCAGGTGAATAAGTCGGTATAAAAAGATGCGTAGCTATGAGACACTTAAACGTAACTTGTTTATATAATTTACCTGTGGGATGCTTTTCCTATGTAATAATGAGACCGATGTAAGGATCTAGGAAACCCATTTCTAAAACCTGTCTGAATTACCACACTGTCTTTCTACCATTTAACCAATTTCACTCTTTCAACTTTAAATCTGCTACTTCTTTACAATAGACCTAGGTTTATTTGAACAGGCTGTTCACTAAAACCTAGGCTGTACTTTTTACCCAAGTAATATAAAAATCAAGTTTTATCAATAAATTAGAGAGAATCTTACAATTTTACAAAGTCATTACACTAAATGGAATCCTATGTGACCAACCATTTTGATCGTATAATATTTTCTACACAAGTTTTTTGGACTGATGATGCGGGAGTTTTTTGGGTTTTCGATTTTGTAATTATTTCAATCTTTGTAATACAGAAAATCCGAAAAAGTATCGTATCTAAACTATGGAATAAAATTTGAAGTTTAATTACTTAATTCAACAATTTTTGATGTGAGTGGAAGTGTGAGTGAATGCCAGAGGCTATGTATGTAGCCTATAAAACATATAACGAAGTGTGACCTTTTAATGTCAATATTGCAAATTCATCGTGATATATGTACATAGCACCAAAACTTGGCATTGGTAGAAGTCCAAGCAAGGTGTGACCAGATGTGATAGAAAAAAAATTAACTAACATTTATAATAAATTTTAAAGAATAACAATAAGAAATCAAGTGCGAATATAGCAAGAGGAATCTTATAAAACAAATTTCTTACAGTTTAAAATCGATAGCCAAATTTCATTCTCTTATAAATTTTAAATCCAACGACAAATCTATCGATGTCGGAAACATTGTTATTTTTAATTTAAATGTTTAATAAATAAACTTTTAGTTAACTCTTCTTTCCTATTTCAATCAGTTTATCTTTGGGATGCACACAACCTGTTATTTCTTTTAAAAAAACTTTCATAAACTTCTTTTTCAAGAAATGACGGAATCATTATCACAGTAGTGTGCTGTATTTTATGTTTTACTATATTATGTATTATTTTTTACTTAGAACCTTTCACAAGTCTATAAGAGCTATCGATCTCAGGACTTGGGAAAGTGCATATATATGGCATCTGGGTGCATTTTATAATCCAGGTCTGAATATATCACATTAAAATTCAATACCCAACCTTTTTGTATCCGTACCTTACATCCAAACTTGTTGGCTACTTTAAAAAGTATGATAGAATAACATTGACGTCTGTCATACTTTTTGAAAACTCTGATCACTGACGACGTTCCCTCAATTGGGAACGAAATATTTGATTTTTCTATAAATATTAATGTATGTTTTGTTACAGGTTCGCGCCTACACCAAGATCCAGTGGGACGCCGCATGCTGCCTCTCAGCACGCAGTAGGCAGAGACTATAGTATATACTACTTACAATCACGCTTCTTTCCCTTTGGGATAGGCAGATACCACATCTTTCTACCTGCTACGATCGTTAAATGTAGCAGAGTGGCTATCCGTAGCCCACATTTCGCCCCCGCGGGTAACGAGGCAAAGACACTATTAGCTCGGGAGGCCGGGGTCGCTTACCTGTATACTTAAGTCTATTTGCCGCACGGGCTAAAATACCAAGCATTCCCTGACCTTATTATATATGTATTGTTTCTTTATATATGTATTAGAAAGAACATTTTATTGTTATGATTAGTTCTTTGATATGTTAATATTTGTCTTTCTCTTTGCACCTACATTATTATTTCATCATTAGCCAAACGTAGTGACGTACAGTTCAGGTACTAATCCCGTCTTCACTTACAATGTAAAAATGGACTCTACATTATCTAAGAGGTTTAAATACATAAACTTAATATATTGCAGATGCTCGTTTTGGTTTTGTTAAGAATTTTAGGGTAAATCTGATATTAATGGTTTTCGAATTCATTAATATCTGCTCAGTTTTAAGTAAGTTTTAAAGATTTGTGGCTTTTGAGGTTTTATGATCAATATAAGGCCTTGAATAGCGACAGTATGTTCAGTCAGAGAGACAAAACTTATTTCGAAAGGGTTTCATTCTATAAAATATGATTTAAACTTTAAACTTATAAATACTAAGTTATAATCATCATCATCATCCCCAGTCCATATTCGTCCCCACTACACACACCTTCTTCATCAAGAGGGGCATTAGGCCGTTGTCTACCACGCTGACCTAGTGCGGGTTGATAGAGTTCACACACCCATACTGGTTGATAGAGTTCACAACACCCATACTGGCATGCAGATTTCACGTCACGCTCCTAGAGCGGCGTCAACAGCTGAGGTGGTAGATATAGCCTCGTACCAAATCTAAGAATCGATATGTCTTCGGTCCTATCCCCTGCTGAGATGCTAACATTACCATAGGTCTTCAGGGTTTTGAAAGCAACGTAAAATATTAGGCCCTGGTTGGTGTCCTCAACAATGATGATCTTCAGCAAGAATGCTGGGTTAACACGTTAACAGTTCAGTGATCCCAATATGGGTTCACGTCTTTACCCTTACAAATCCGTGAACCCACTGTATTCACTGCGGTTCAATGCGGTTATAATTTTTTTTTGTTTTTTATTTATGAAGCGGTCTTATCAGTAGAATTTGTGGACTTGTGAAAGAAAAGCGAGTTGTGTAGAAACCTGTAAAACAATAGGGAATATCTTAAAGCATTGATACCCAAAGTGGTCTATATTGACCCTCAGAGGTCAACGATAACCTGCAAGGGGTCGATGCCAGCTGTCAAAAACACATTTGAAGTTAATGAATTACCAGTATTCGCTAAGTACGTGGGTTTACCTAAAACCGAAAAATACAGCAAGTGGTCTACAAAACCTAAAAGTTAGGGGAGCTCTGTCTTAAAGTAAGGTCTACAATTTTTGTAGGATCAGAAAAAAGCAATTACCATGCATATCCTTGTATTTTATTTTAAGGAAAGATATTAAAAATTAACACATTTATTTTCAATTTTGTACAGGAAAAAAATTTAGAACATCAAACCAACAGGAAAAACGATATTTTTTTAAATTGCTGATGAACTTTGCCATTTTTCAGCCGTCTTGTTTTTTTTTCGATTTTTTCGATCCTTTTCTTCGATCATCAGTCTTTTGTAACAGCTAATACATCTGTTTCAGATTCCTCTTTTTCCTGGCAATTAGGTGGGTAGATCAATCAGAAAGTGTTCCGAAGTGGTACTAGCTGAACTAGTGGAAGAAGCAAACTGGAGACGACTTTATATCTGCATAAATTTCAACCAATTTCTAGGTAAAAATATATATAGCACTTTTTTTGGTGAATTTGATTTTAAATTATAACAATTAATAACAGCAATAGACAATAGTGCATACATACATACATACACTCACGCCCTTTTCCCTGGCTCTCCGGCGGGGAATCAAAACACGTATTTCTCGCGTCACAGGCGGGTATACTGACCACTATACCATCGAAGAATTGGGGTAGGCAGAGGCCAATTCTTTCCACTTGCTACGAGCAAGGTGGCTATTCGTAGCCCACTTTTCGCCCCGGCGGGAAACGAGACGTGTCGGGTGGCGAACCACGATGCCGCCATTTTAAGGTTCAAAAGCGTTACAATGCCTCATTGCGTTCCCACGAAGAGGAAGGAAAGGAAAGAGGTTGAGGTAGGAAAGGTGTATTGAGCAAGGAGTATGGAATTTGGAAAAAGGATTATAGAATATAGGATACTACTATCTCGGAAGGAATAGGAAGAGACAGTAGTAGCTCGGGAGACCGGGGTCGGTTACCCGTCTATTTGCCGGACAGGCAAAAAGACTAAGTACTCCCTGACCCAATAGACAATAGATCAACGGTAAATAATTTTATGCCTGTATTGTATATCTGTAACCGTATTTTAATCTAAAACCTTACAAGTTTGTTTTTGGTATTACCACCTTGAGTCATAGCTATATGTTTACCATAACACATCACCAGAATATGCCACACAGGCATAAGCCACCGGATCACCGGAATAAGCCAGTTTGCGCTAGCTACCACGTACCTCGCACTCTTGCGTCAGTCGCTTACAACTTGAAGAAATTTATATTATACATATTAAATTGCGTTTTGTAACTATCTATAAAAAAATACAGAAAAACATTTGTTTGTTTATTTATCTGCTGACCGTACAGCACCCTAGTCAAAATGACTTTCTGCAATAGTTAACGTTAATAAAAACGAAAAAAAAGTGTATTGGAATGCCATTTTTTCGTTTGGATTAGCATTAACGATTGTAGAAAGTCAACTTGGGTAGGCAGGCACTACTACACATGCGAAAACGTCTCCGAGTCGATCTGGCTGTGCGATGTGTCTGTACGCGCCGTGACCGCGATGACAACGACGCGCGACGCGCGTTTTAAGGTCAATCGCTTTACGTTCAGTTATACGCTTGTTACAAGCACTCATATTGTAGTACAATCAGTATACAATATATAAAAATCAATTGGCGTGCGTTAGACAACAATTATAGATTTATATAAAAAGCCCAAAAACCACTTTTGCTTGACCTCTCTTACCTTAACAGCGTCTACTAAAACAATTCTACTCTGCAGATTTTAATGTACAGTACCGCAGTAATTGAGTCGAAATATTACCTTTAAGACTGTAATAGTTTGACCAAAATCTATTTTTTTTTCCAAAAACGATTTACAATATTTGTCATTTAACAATTTTTAATAGTATAGGTAGGTTTTATTATAACGTGGGATGCACTGACAACTTATTGTTGCGTATAATAGCCGGTGCGTGTTTGGTAATAACTATTATACTACAATCGGTATGTTAGCACGCTGCGTATTTATAAGTAATGGCGGAGCAAAATTTTGTTGCGTGGTCATTGAACTCCTTATCTTAAAGCACCACCATCACCCCGTGGACGTCCACTGCTGGCCATGAGCTTGCTCTTTAAAAAACAGGATTTGTCATAATCTCTACGCTTGGCATATTTATAAAAAAATGACGAGCGTTGAGTGAATTGCGCTACAGGTACGCCTCTCCATACACAACATGAAGTTAGGTATGAGCCATAACATAATGTAAGGAAAATACAGACACGATGTGGACTAACTTACCCTCCAATATTATTTGTTACTGTGCAGTACTTTACTTCAAAATAAATATTACAAAAATATCTGCGGGCCCCATCGCTGGAGCGAAGATATAACGCGTTGGACCATTACAATTATATCAGACCACCAGACATGTGACATGTCCATATTTGGGCATAACCCTCCTCCAATAATTGCCATACAGAACCGCTATGAACTCTAAATTTCGTATCGTATCGTAATTTTAAAGGTTTTCCGATTCGGAATGGTATACTAACATTTTAGGACCCAATAAAGATCAGTTTTAGGTGCCTTGTGTCCTGCTCTTGATAGCTTTAGCGTTGCGGTCCTTTAAGCTTGGTTGATAGTTCTCATTCTTCTGTAGATTTTTCGCAAGAAAACTACGAGCTTACTGTTTTCAATTACTCTATGAATGACAATGATCCTGTTTATGAAGCTCAACTTAATGAATAAGTGTTCTTAAATCCCAAACATCGTTAATCATAATTATACAATGCTGAAACGATTCTTGGTGTCCTATTGATAGAAATAAAATCATTTATATCAAACGAACAACTACTTATGACGAAAGCTAAGCCTTAACCTATAAACAGGTGACATATCAATACGTTAAGATGAGATTGCATTTTTGTTGAATGGTAAGTACCATTTCTTGACCTTGGCTATTGTAGTTATTTAATTTATAAAAAGATAAGTAAAAACCGTTTAAAAGTAATCACTACATTGAAATTTGAATCATATACCCTAAGAGATACAGACAACATTTATAAAAAGCAATTTGGTAATAAAGCATCGAATAGCAATTTAAACAGAGATGAAATGATGTTTAAATATACACTTATAAATAATGAAGTTAAGGTAAGATATTAAAAAGCAGATATGTGTTCGTTGCTTAATGTTGTTCTGTCTGAGATTGCAACAGAAGCGTATGACGAAGTTTGCACACAACTGGACTATCAAGTAAATGATGACTTGACAGACACAAACTAAACGGGTCTACTTCAATTTGTGAACAAACTACACCCTTCGTTTATTTTAAAGCGCTTTATATATCTATCTATTATTATTATAAAATTGTTAAATGTCACATTTTCAAAAATAAAAAATATTTAAAAACACACTACTCAAACCGACTAATTAAGGGCTTCTGAAACCAAATTCTTCGATGTTTGTTTGTTCGAGCTTCACGCAAAATTTTGTTCTGGTGGTGGTTCGGTGGGAAGATTTTAGTTAAACTATTTCAATCTTTAAAGTACTATTCCGACTTAAATACTGCGGGATGTTTCATTAAAATTGGTTTGGTAGAATTGAAGATATAGCTTGATCTTTGTTTTAGTAGCCAACGTTAAGGTACGAGAGCTCTAGTAAAACTGGTTTTTGAACATTTTATTTATGAGTGTTTCGGGATTTCTCATTATAGCGCAAAACCGACATTCACGCGGACGGCGCCGCGGGCAAAAGCTAGTGACCTACACTTGTGTGTAGCGGAATGACCACGCATTGTCAAGTTGAGTTCGAATCCAAGGCATGTATTTTACTTTTCAAAATCATGTGCGTATTAATAATTAATTATTAATATTTTCAAATAGCGAAGGAAATCATCAGCATGCATGACAAATTTTCCCAATGGCGGATAAAGTCTGCCAAACCACAATAAGCCAGCCCAGTGGAATATAGTCTAATTTCTCATTCTGATTGATTAATGATGATTTATAAAGCTTCTTGGAATTATATTTGCATTGTAATCCAAACGACATAAGCAATAATATAAGAAAAATATATAAAGATCTTAAAAGGTGATAAAAGTCAGCTTAAAAATTCTCCAAATCGTAGTAAATCAAGAGTCAAATTGTGACGAACCGCGTAACTTGAGTCTCATAATAGGTAAAGAGTTGCGTTTTAAGTCCCATCTTCTTTTGAAAATGGGACTTAAATCATAAGATAAACTTAGCCCTTTCAATTTTTTCTCATATACGTTCAAAATAACGTATTTAGAAATCTGTAAACATATTCGTATGTAGTAGTAAGTCAAATAAAAGATCTCTTACTTTGTATATGTAATCTGTAACATCAACTATATAGTATTCACAGTGCTGATGTTATTGATGACATTGATGATCATGTCGAGATTACTAATTATATAATTAGGGGGTGATGACTAAACGGTGATGATATCATTAATAATGATGATTATATAAGAGTCACCATGGCATAGCTAGGGCAGGCGTGACAGTTTCAAAAGATGGACATTTTCAGAAAATAGATGTTATACATAGCGGTATCTGCCATCGCCCCCGTGTTTGATGTTGATACGTTGTAGTATAATATATGCTTTGCTGCTATAGATTTTATCACCGCGATTTAGATTTCTGTCATAGTGTTGACGTTTAAGATTTGCGCCATCTCTCTAGGATGCAAGGTATTGCAATATAGCGAAATAAGTTGCCACATTCGCAATAATTATATGATAATGATTTAAGCAATGAATTGATGTGACTCTAGCTTAGTGTTGAGCATTCAAGACATTGCCATTAGCAAAACATACACTATCTGCTTACTTCGTCTATATTCGGGAGGCCCATAAATAGTTGGTTCCTGAGAAATAATAGTAATATAATAATAGGTTAGAATTTCTGAATCATTTAAAAGATTCTAGTAAACCTTACACTGAACATAATAAGCACCAAAATTACATCTGAGTTTATTAATATAGTTTTAACCAATTTATTAAAAATAATGGCTAATATTAGATCCATCAAAAAAGTATTTCTGAAATCTTTTAAATAAGATAAAAGGTTGACACTTTATTTAAACTGTAAAAGTGTTATTATACTCATGTTTAAAATAATAACGTCTGTGGTTAATAAATTCTTTTAAGAACAATTTGTGTCGGTTGAAATGTTTTCATTACAGCGCCAAGCACGACATTAATGAGTCTAAGCCAATTACAAACACGTTAACACTTACAGTAATCATGCATTCAACATTCCTGAACTACCAAAATTTCAATGTGTAAATTTCTTAATCATCAACTTATACATTCTGAGGAGTGATTTCTTAAGTTCCGCTGGAGCCTAATTGCATAAATGCTTGTATCATTGATTCTGAGAATGAAATTTAAGTGAAAATATTTTGAAGATCTGGTAACAATTAGTTCTATATCCTTGTAATTTGGCGATATTATGCACCAGTCAAGAGTTAAGCTGATGAGAGGTAACCTTATATCAGTGTCCTTGGGCAAGAAATTCATGGCTACCCTAATAAACCCTTGTTGGATATTATGAAGCAAAATATAAGTATTCACTTCTGACAGTGTTGAAGATCGGAAGAATAAGAACATATCATTGAATGATGCCAACTTGATAATACCTACGATACCGATTTGCTCGAAGGATCGTTACTGAACGACTTATGTTACTTACTTAATATGTTATTATAAATGAGAAAGTTGATTTTATGATCTATATGAGTTGATCAGGCCAAAACGGTAGACTTGATTTGGATAAAATTCAATGCATATTTAGAACACAGTTCGAAACGTTGTATATTTTTTATCGAAATATCACGCAAGCGGAGACGTGGGCATCAGACAGATATAACAATACATTACTGTCGGTTTTACTTATGGGAGTAAGCTGATAGTTGCTTTAAGTAATAATATATTCAAATTAAATCGACCTGACCGATTTATTTCTTATTGATATTTAATTTTTACCCTAAATTTTATGCTTACAGGCGATATTATCAGCTTTTTGTATACCTGTCAAAATGGTTAAGTACGAAAACTATTAATCAGTATGATTAATTTTTTTTTGTCTTTCGAACGAAATGGGTACAAAATTTTCATAACCTAGATTAATGAATTGAGTATGTTACTGTTTCCCCGGAAGTTATCATATTCTTGCAGTTAACTCAAAAGACGCCAAGTGAAGTTCAATGGCCCAGGTATTATTAATAGACAAATCAATTTTAAAAATGTGTACATTATTTATGTAATTTGTTTGTTAATTCTCTGGAATGTTTTCATAATTTATGAAATATTTGGCAGTTATGGTACAAAAAATTATTTCCAGTGTACGCACAGTGTAAAGTTGGAGTGTACGCGGAACTAGTAATGGCTTCTGCAAACATGTTATTTTTATAAAGCTTTTTTTAAAGAGTAACAAATTTACATATTTAATAAACGTGTAAAGATGACTTTTTTCTATTTTTCTCGACAAACACCGGTCTACAAGAAATCATTTCAGGTTTATTTGGGGAATACGTTTTGTCCTGTATTTACTCTTTCTATATGTATTAGTTAAATTCTTCCATACGGTTATGTAAACATGACTATGATATTACTGTATACCATAGTGTTATAAATAGCATTTGTTATTTACAATCGACTAAGTAGTTGCAACAAATACTTTTGCCTGCAGCTTTGATCACACATTTTAATGAAAAGTATGTAATTTTGACACGATTGAGTAACAAACATCCAAACATTTCAAAGAAAACTCAAAACATAAATACCAACATAGTTAATTTCAAGATCATCATAGTGTAGTGGATAAGGCCTGGTTTCGAATCTGAAAATTTTAATGTCTCAGATTTTATCTCCACCTGCCACCCTAACATTACCATGGCTTCTTCGTATTTCAGAAAGCACGTAAACCGGTGGAGTTTCTATTAGGGTCTCAACAACACTGATTGTTAGGAGGAATTGCCCACTTGCAGGTTTAACGTTAGGTGGCAGTCGGTGATCTTAAACCACCCTACAAACTCGTCTGATGCATCAACAGCAGATCCTAATACTAAAGTTGGGATAATACTGGCTCAAGAGAATTAAATCCAAGGTCATCCCAAGGCCAGTTAAGACGTACAAGCTAAGTGAAATGGCAAGAAGGCCAATGAAGCAATAATTCTACCAAGACATTTGTAATCGTGTTATGTGTTAGATATGAATATATTACAAGGTCATATAGATGACATGCGTTTCATTGTTATTATACTACATAAGTCAATCCATGGTTATGCAAATTTGTTGGTAATCTTTATTGCATACCATCATAAAATAGGTACTCTTTATTGCATAGCATCTGGTCAGAAAGGCCAAGCTGGCCTCTAAAACCTGGTGTGCTCAAAAGATCAAGACGGTATTTCACATCAGCCCATCTCATGCTACTTTACAAGGCATAAATCCGGCCTCACATGTAATAATATACTCACCTTTGGCCTGGGGCTCCCCAATACCGTATTCAGCGAAGAGCGGCTCAAATCATCGACGACCAAGCGATCTCCAATCGGCTAGACCCGTTAACCCTGCGGAGAGACATAGCATCTCTCTGCATAATCTACCATATCTATCACGGAGAGTGTTCCGAGGAATTGTTTGAGATAATTCCAGGCACTGAATTCCATCACCACATATCTCGCCAAAATTTAAAATATCACTGTCATCACTTGGATAGTTGGCGAACTATCACTATGTGCATTTCTCACGCAATTTTTTTCCACGCACTCCCATCCTGTAAAATGAGCTCCCAGCGATGGTTTTTCTAAGCGGATACAACTTGGGAACCTTTAAAAAACGAGCTTTCACTTTTCTTAAAGGCCGGCAACACACCTGCGATCCCTCTGGTGTTGCAAGTGTCTGTAGGCAGCGTTGTTCACTTACTATCAGGTGACCCGCTTGCCAGTTTATCCCTCTTACATAAAAAATACTGATAAATAAAATTCATTCAACTCACTTTTAAATATAAAATATACATGGCATTCTTAAGCTGTAATCAGTGCCAAGCAATCTTTAGAGCGATTAAATTGTACGAACGGTATAATTTGGTAAATAGGGCGAACGAGGCGAATGACTTTAAAAATTACATGGACTTAATAAACATAAACTGTGCAGCTTTATAGGATAGCTCACAGGTCAGTACAAGGATAAAACAACTACATAAGATGGGTCTGTTCAACTGATCAATACATATATACAGTCGTGCTTTTTTCCCTGGTTCTCCGGCGAGAAATCGAACCTCGGTCTCCCGCGTGTTAAGTGAGGATACTTACACTATACTACCGGAGAATTGGGATAGGTAGAGACCATTTCTTTCCGCTTGCTACGAGCAAAGTGGCTATCCGTAGCCCACTTTTCTCCCCCGCGTGAAATGAGACGTATCGGATGGCGAACTGTCCAATATTTCCGTAAAATGAGTTTGAAGATCATAGAGGATATTATATGCGACTGCGAAGCACCAACAGGAAGGCGAATAAATCGAAAGATGATTGAGAATCTTTTTAAGATTTTCCCCCACTACATTAAAAAGAGATGCAAAAGAGAATTAGAGTCAAAAACAGCGATCACTATGCCATAGTGTCGAAGTGTGTAAAGGCTTTCATCTTGCTCAATTAAGATTTTTCAAAGATAAAGGTGCACTCACAGGCACAAATTTAGTTGTTACTTTTTTTTGTCAAGATCGGATAAAAATAATTCGTTTTTATGCGAGCACCGTGAACATTTTATGTGGTAATATATAATTTCATTAAAAATATTAAGGATTTATGTCTTAACGCGAATGTTATGAAAACACTCTAACCAATTTTCTTGGCAATACTATTGACATATTACTATTGTTGCAATCACGAAAACGTCTGCTAATCGTAGATATAAAGACAAATACTTTCTTGTACGCTGGAGGCTACGTCAAGAAGTGAACTTCAACTGATTAAAAATCACGATAGAATTGAATATTCTTTTATTTAACCAGTATCAGATAGTACTTAGTCTTTTAGCCTGTCCGGCATATAGACTTAAGTATACGGGTAAGTGACCCCGGCCCCCCGAGGTACTACTGTCTCTTCCTACTCCTTCCGAGATAGTAGTATCCTCTACCCTATAGTGCTTTTCCTAAATTCCATATCCCTTGCTCAATACGCCTTCCCTACCTCATTCTCGCCACCCGACACGTCTCGTTGCCCACGGGGGCGAAACGTGGACTGCGGATAGCGGACTTCGCTACATTAAACGATCGTAGCAGGTGGAAAGAAGTGGTCTCTGCCTACCTCAAAGGGAAAGAGGCGTGACTGTATGTATGTAGTATGTACTGTGGTCTCTGCCTAACCTTATGGGATATCAGCCTGAGTGTATGTATATATGTTTAAGACATTTTAATAAAATATTATATAACAAATTATCTAAAGTTTACGAGTACATATTACGAAATTGTAATATAATACTTTAGGTCGATTTCTTTCAGACAACCTTTATAGACAGGATTGTATAAAGATAATATGGTGGCAGTTAAAATTCCGCAATCAAATATTGAACAGATTAAAAAAAAATCATCATCATCATCATTTCAGCGCGTAGCTGTCCACTACTGAATATAGGCCTCTCCAATCGAATTCCAGCGCGACGAGTCCATAGCCACCTGCATCCAGCGAGACCCAGCGATCCTCACCAGGTCGTCGGTCCACCTCGTAGGTGGCCATCCCACACTGCGCTTGCTAGTACGTGGTCTCCATTCAAGGACCTTTTTGCCCCATCGGCCATCCGATCTTCGTGCTATGTGGCCTGCCCATAGCCACTTCAGCTTGCTTATCCGACGGGCTATGTCAGCGACTTTGGTTCTTCTACGGATCTCCTCATTTTTGACTCGAGCTCATAGAGAAATACCAAGCATAGTCCTAAAAACTACACAAAACAAATTGTGCTAGACTTTTAGTAAATACTCACTGAAAATCATATAAAACAAAATAGGTAAATAAACAAATATCATTAATAATAATATTTTTTCTATTATAATTTTGAAACATAGCGATAAATAAAAAATAAACATAATAAATATTTAGTGACTCAGCACATCTGACGCTTAAATATAAGTAATTTTATAGTTAGTAGATATATTAGTGTAGTAGTTATAGACTCAGCACGAATTGCAAACGGGTTGCTATTATAAGCTATTGCCATTTTCAAGATCAAGTTTTCTGCCAATCCTTGATACTACAAATACGATCCATAGGGAAATTCTAAAATATATATTTTTTTAATAACAGGAGTAGAGTTTTTAAAGAGAATCGAGTATAGAAATATAGAAAACAGAGGGCTTAAAATTTGAGTATTTCGACGAAGGCAAATTGGAAGCTACTTAATAGTGAGGAATTATGAGATATAATCCTGTGGAATGAGCTCCCAACGGCGGTTTTTCCAAACGCGTACGACTTGCGAACCTTCCAGAAACGAGCCTATACTTTTCTTAAAGGCTGTCAACATACCTGTGATCCCTCGAATGTCGCGGGTGTCTGTGGACAGCGGTGATCACTTACCATCAGGTGACTCGCGAGCCTGTTTGCCCCCTCTTACATAAAAGAATAGTCATATTTTGCAAAGACTAAATATGAATTTAATGCAGAAGCTTTGAAGCACGGTGATAATTTACTAAGATTATATGTCTTATTAGATATAACTCGTGATTCTGTCCGCGATGATATTGAAATATAAATAAAAGTTTCTTCTTTGTACACCGAAGGTCCGCAATTTTTTTCATTTAGTAGATCACTTGACATATTTTCGGTTTTGTGTAAAACCCCTGCTTAGCTAATATTGAATAATTATAAATTAATCAAATTGCATTTTTGTTAGGTAGCATGGATCCCTTGCAGGCCATCGTCAATCCTGTGATCGATATATTCTACTCTGAATATTAACGTTTCCTTGCTCGATTTAAAAAATGCGATTTAAGAATGCTGACCTTTGACCCCAATTTTAAATCCATTATTCATTTCTTAGCACACCACCGGCTGAGTCTGCAAGTTGATTGTGTGTTAATCAATGGAACAATGGTTTTTGTTTTTTTTATTTAGATAATCGGATAAAATTTAAGTTATATAAAAAATATCAAAGTTAATTGAATAATTCTGTAGGAAAATCGAGCCATTTTCATAAAATGCAATCGTCCAATATTCCCAAGAACCATTGAGAGATGATGAAAAACTTGTAAAATAAGGTATTTCACCTTTCTTTAAAAGTGTATAAATTTGTACATTTATTTATTTCCATTGTAATAGATACATCGATAAGTGCCAATAAAAATGTATTTAATATTATTCCTTGTTCAATATCACGTGAAAACTGCCATTTTGAAGCCGCCATTTTGATTTAAATTGTCAATAGATGTTACGTAGTGTGAAATTATTATTTAAATCTTAAATCAGTTACAGTAAAGACTGTCATTGTTGTCTTAATTTAAAAACTACTAAAAAGTTTGCGAGTACTATGAAGAGAATTTAAATTATTATTGACGATTTATGTACTATATATGAATCACATCATATCGGAATCGAATCGAATCGAATCGGAATATATGTTTCTAGAACGGACCAAAACGTAGTGTTTAAAAATCTATCTATGTATATACTATTATAAAATTGTTAACTGA
>WUAW01010475.1:8754-22167 GCA_017165845.1 Thaumetopoea pityocampa
ACACCGCATACGCGACAGCGGTTCCTTAGAAAGCTCTTTTTTAAGAGTAAGGTTAAAGAGCATTTCCTCTCCTTATAAAAAAGACCCTTTAATGAGTTCTTTTTAATTTTTATTTTGCAAAGTATGTAGTTTGTGCGATATTTATTGAATTTCAGTACGTACACATTTGTCAGGTATAGTCTTTCAGTTATTTATTTTATGTAGTATATGTTTAGTTTATTTTATGTCTGTTGTACTTTATACCCTCACAAGGACTGCCGCATCTTTCAAATATCAAAGGTTCGCTGCTAGAAAACTCAATTGTGGGTTAAGCTTGCCTTTGTACATTTATTTTTAATAAACATATTTTTGTGATTTGTACAATAAAGAATTAAAGAAGAATATCACAAGCTTCCTGGTCACAAAATAAGTATGTTGTTGAAAACAGCGGTGAAGCGAAGAGACAGGACAGTAACAGATTTGCGTTCAGAGCTCTAAATAGAGCGCATGCGGCGCCTTCCCGACACAGCACTATTATTCACTGGAGTTCAAACCGGGCGGATTACCTCACGGCCCGGCGCGGGCGAGTCACCACCTCATAGGTCGTGTGTCGCCCGACGCGCCGGCGACGCGGCGCCGCACTGCGGGCGGAAAATCGAGCTTCCCTTTCATGAGAAGTTTGTAAATTGAAATGTTTTCTCTAATAGTTCTGACTACACAGTATCATCAGAATCATCGCAACATTATTTGCCTGTCACTTTTGAATCTTATAAAAACGGCGGCGTCGCAGTTCGCCACCCGACACGTCTCGTTTCGCGCTGGGGCGAAAAGTGAGCTACGGATAGCCAGTTTGGGTGTAGCAAATGGAAAGAAGTGGTCTCTGCCTACCCCAATTCTTCGGTAGTATAGTGGTCAGTATCCCCGCCTGTCACGCGGGAGACTGGGATTCTATTCCCCGCCAGAGAATCAGGGAAAACGGCGTGACTGTATGTATGTATGTCATGAGTTTTATTTTTAGCTAAAACATATTCAAATTTGGACTAGTATAATAAACAAATGTATGAAAATGAAATTTCAGTTTTTCCTATATGTTTTTTGTATCATCATCATATCAGCCCACAGACGTTCACTGCGGGACATAGGACTCCTCTAATAATCGCCACAATGAGCGGTTATGTGCCGCCTGCATCCACCGATTGTCCGCGACCTTCACCAGGTCATCGGTCCACCTAGTCGGGGGTCTACCCGCATTACGCTTTCCGGTTCCGGGTCGTCACTTCAGCGCTTTAAGACCCCAACGACCATCGGTTCTGCGAGTTATGTGCCCCGCCCACTGCCACTTCAGTTTTGCAATCGTTTCGCAAATTTGATAATGTTTTATCTAAAAATACAACTCGTGATTAGCAAATGATATAATATTGTGATGATTCTGATGATACTGTGTAGTAAAAACTACTAGAAAACACATTTCAATTTTCAATATTCCTATGAAAGGGAAGCTCGCTCACAGTGCGGCGCCGCCCCCTCGCGCACGACTCACGCGCGACACGTCAGCAATACGCCGAGACTATTACATAAAAACAACGAGAGCAGATATTTGGCGATAAAACGGAAGACGACAAGCGACAGCGACGCGACATGCAAACAACAAACTAGCATTACACACTTTATGGAAGACAATCAGTCATCAGTTGCCGTCAGCAGCTAATGCACTATTTAATATGTGGACACAGGCGCCACCGGCTACAAAAAGGCACACAGTATGTGTATTTTGTCTTCATATCTAGGACATTTATGTCAAAAACTAGATAACAATTAAGAAAAGACGACAATTGTTACATAACCTCGTTCATATTTTTTGTGACAAATTCAAAAAGTTCTTTAGCTTTGATACACTGGCCACTTTTCGAACTGGTTATAATTTTGGATTTGGAACACGTAAACAAGTATTTTATGTGACATAGATATTATCTTTTTTTATTGTTTGTCGAAAGGGCGGGAACGACAGATATGCGTTGTACTATTATTTCTATGCATAAAGCCGGAAAAATTCATACGGACATTTTTATCCACAGGTCTTGGATCTTGCCCTAATTTTGTTTACTAGAAATTAAATGTAGCTGTTAGTTATACCTAATAAATTAAAAAAAAAAGCGTTACAGAGACCCTCATTCTCTTTATGTCCTCCCGAAAAGTGACCGTTCTCGCTCAATTAAAACTCCGACGAACGTGAAGTAGATTTTTACCTTTGATACGCTGCCCACTTTTTTGAATTGCTTATAATTTTGGATTTGGAACATGTAAAAAAGTATTTTACGTGACATAGATATTTTATTTTTTCATTATTTATCGACAAATGGCGGAAAGATTTGCATTGTGCTATTATTTCTTTGCATTGTAATATATGTGGGTAGTTCGTAAGTTTATATATTAGAACATGAAAAATGTCTACCCTCTCTCTTGCCAATTAGACGTTGTAACGTACCACTGTGTTTTTACTGTGCTCCGTGAATATGTGAAGATTCCCCTGAGATTGACATATATAACAGCATAAAGCAGGAAAAATTCCTATGGACACTTTTATCCATAAAAATCTTGGAGCTTGCCATAATTTTGTTTACTACACATTAAAGCGTTACAGGGACCCTCATTTATGATCTCCCGTAAAGTTCTCGCTCAATTAAAACTTCGACTAACGACATGTTGATCAGGTAGCGACTTTGTCGAAACCCTTATCGGACTCAAAAGAAAATTGCTCTGTAGACGAATATCAGTAAACAGAATGGTGAAATGTGATCTCAAGTTAAGGGCCTACACTCGAAGAAAGTACCCCGCTTAAACGAACGCCTACGAAAATTAAGATCAAATCGGTGCCGGCGGTTGTAAAGAAAACGCGGCACGAAAAAGGTTTTGTTTAGCGACGAGAAACTTTTCACCTTTGAAGGAAAGTTAAATCGACAAAAGGATAAAGTTTGGGGCCAAATGCTTAAAAAAGGTCCCACCTTCTGTGCGAAATATTCAGCGTGCACATCACCCGATTAGTGGCTTGTGATGGAGGGTAAGGTGCGAAATAAAAAGCAAAAATTATCAAAATGACATCACTGATCTAGTCCTAAATTAGGATTCCCTGTGTCTTGGGTACTAGACAACGATATACATTCTTATATAGATAAATACTATACATAAATACATCCATGACTCGGATAAAAACATTTGTGCTCATCACACAAATACGTGACCCTACTAAGATTCGAACCCGGGACTCATTGGCAGAGAAAGCAGGGTCACTGCCCACTGCACCAATCAGTCGTCACTTATGACTAGCTTTATTTAAATTAAAAAAAACAGTTAAGGGGCCGAAGATTTTCCAACGACAATAAGATGGAGGCGACCGTAGAGAGCCAACTTGAAGAATAAAACAAAGAATATTTTTACAAAGGTTTAAAGGTCTTATTTCCCGCGGGGGCGAAAAGTGGGCAACGGATAGCCACTCTGCTCGTAGTATATGGACATAAGTGGTCTCTTTCTAACCCAATTCTTCGGTAGTATAATGGTCAGTAACTCCTGTCACGCGAAAGATCAAGGTCCGATAGCTCGCCGGAGAGCCGGAGAAAAAAGTGTAATTGTACGTATGTATGTGTAAGTCTTACAGACACGATATGAAAGATGTATCGCACTAGACGGTGACTGCATCATAAAATTGTTAAATGTCGACATTTTTGAAAAAATCAAAGATATTTAAAAACAAACTACTCGCATCGACTAATAAAGGGCTTCTGAAACCAATTCCGTCGNTTTTTACAAAGGTTTAAAGGTCTTATTTCCCGCGGGGGCGAAAAGTGGGCAACGGATAGCCATTCTGCTCGTAGTATATGGACATAAGTGGTCTCTTTCTAACCCAATTCTTCGGTAGTATAATGGTCAGTAACTCCTGTCACGCGAAAGATCAAGGTCCGATAGCTCGCCGGAGAGCCGGAGAAAAAAGTGTAATTGTACGTATGTATGTGTAAGTCTTACAGACACGATATGAAAGATGTATCGCACTAGACGGTGACTGCATCATAAAATTGTTAAATGTCGACATTTTTGAAAAATCAAAGATATTTAAAAACAAACTACTCGCATCGACTAATAAAGGGCTTCTGAAACCAATTCCGTCGATGTTTGTTTGTTTGTTCGGGTTTCACGCAAAAATCAGCGGGTAGATTTTGGTTAAACTATTACAGTCTTAAAATTACTATTCCGACTTAAATACTGCGGCATGTTTCATCAAAATCGGTCCAGTAGAATTGAAGGTACAACTTGATCCCTGCTTTAATACCGGCCATTAAGGTATGAGATGTAAGTAAAAGTGGTTTAAGGCTTTTTATACATATAAATCGAACAATCTATCATTGTCGGGATTTCCCATGTAGCGGTAAACCGACATTTACTCGGCCGGAGCCGCGGGCATAAGCTAGTTGAAAAATAAAAGTTATAAAACCCAGCGTCTCATTCATTGAGTCTATTACGCCGCGAACTTATCAGTCGATCGTAGGACCACACTATCGTAACGTGATTGACATCTGTTCTACATTTTACGCACTGCTATCTATTAAGTAATATCCAGGGATAACAAAGGTGAGGTAATTCTTTTGAATTGCCATAATAAGTATATATTATGTATGTATATGTATTGGTGTACGTGTATGAGGAATGAATGAATGTTTCATTTTGTAATATATAAGTTATACATAAGTTGTTACATTAAATTCAGATTCACAGTGGTCAGTTGATGATTCTTATTTCTTACGTCAATTTATTCATTTCTTTCTAACGCATGCCCCTTGCATTTTTGCACGAAATTTTTCAGATATTTTTCCCATTTTCTTTCCTTCTTCTGATGAAGGGTCAAAATGAGACGAAAGAGAATTTACCCTGATAACAAGCTGAGACAGCTCGCTTATGTTAGTAGTGATTTTTCTGAAACTGAAAACACTGAGTCCACATTAGACGAAAACATCGAAGAGGAGACCGACAATGAAGTCGTTCCACCCAATCACCCTCAAGAAATCTGAACTTTAGATATTATTGCTCCTGAATTTTTAAATTTTTTACCGTTCTTATTTTATAACTGTTAATTTCGAAAAAAATAATAAAGTTCTGTACAACAGAATCGGCACCACTGTGAAAAAAACTACGAACCACGCGCGTATCACTTTTGTGCCTCAAGGCGAGCGTAGAGCAAAAAAATATTCGTTCGGCCAAACCATACGTGCACACCGACACGCGGGGACGATCAAGCAGACCACCCTTTTGGATTTTCCCGTACGATCACGGTGGACCCGCAGAAGCCTGCGATCACGCGAAGCGCCGAGCCAGCGAAGGTGTAAGTGCACCAGGTCGACCACCTCTCACTACCCAACAGGGAGCTTCACTTACTTTAGATTAACCTAGTCAAAAGTATATCACACGTATATTAGATCAGAAGGACCAGCGCGCGAAACTGTTAACTAAAAATAGTCAACCTTCACAAGTGAACCAGCGGCTGTGGGTGCAGCCGCGTGGGCACAATTTAGGACAAGTGTTTCAGTAAAAACGAGCATGCACTCGATTAGCGCGCGCATGTAGGCGCCGGTTAAAATAACTCGACCTTCCCTAAATCTAGTGCTAATAATATCGTAAGAGGAATTTGGTTCAACCCTACTTATTAAAATTATAAAATCGAAATATGACTCACCACGCTAAACGGTTCAATCGATTTGGAAGAAATTCGATACGGAATTAGAACACGATCATTAAATGAATCACCACCAAATCGATTATGTTTGGACGTGTTTTCTAATGCTTAACTGTTAAAATAAAAAATCATGCCGTCAGAACTCGCAATAGCATGATCGTAATCGTCTCCTATGCTATTCAGTTTATTCAAAATGCGGAATCGAAGACATAGTTGTCGTCAAATTCGCAAGGTCGAATCTCTCGGGATTGTCAATTGCGCATCAGATGCCGCGTTTCGACGTTTGTGAATAGCCTCGGTAGAAGTGGGCCCGGGGGTCGGGGGTAGGTGAGCTAATAGCCGGCCGAACGCACCGAGGGTACTATTCCGGCAGGTGACATTAGCTCGCTACTCAGAACGCAGTGAAGTGACTCACTGCTTGGGAAATCCCACCGCCGAACAACAGGGTTGTCTACTTGGACAATTGATGGAGTTTAAAATTCAAATGTACAATTACGTTGCTAGTTTAGACAATTTTAATTCGTGTATTAAATAAAAGTGTTTTTACAATTTACATAAGGACAACAAACCAACATAGCGCAAGGGTTTGCAAAGCTGAAGTGACAGAGAGCGAGACATGAAGCTCACCGGACTGACGGATGTTGGGGGCCTTAAAGAGTTGGAATGATGACCCCGAACGGGTAGATGTGTCTGTCGACCTTCGGCCAGGTCACGGTAATGGTGGATACAAGCGACTCATATTCACTGGAGGAAACCTAAGTTCAGCAGCGGACGTATCGCAACTGATATGATGATTATACATGTGGGTAGATTTACTGCAAATTTTGTACAGAAGGTCACATACAGACAACCATTTTTTTTTAATTACCTACATAATAATAGCACGAATGAAACATGATTTCTCATAAAATAATGTTTAATTCGAAATTCAAAAGTTACAGATAAGCCATTTGCCGCGATTAGAACTTTACGTTAGTGTTAAATGTTTTATATTCCTTCTCAATTTAAATTGATCCGGTAACTGGCAAAAGCGACGTCATTGGCACGCCAGTACTGCTAAAGGCCTCACGTAAACACTTTTTCGTGCCAGTGCTACCGTGCCAAGCTCTCGCTAACTAGTGGATCAATGCAAATTTGGTATTACTTCTAAGTAATGTCCATATTTAAGTGCAAAATTCGGCTAACAAAGGGATTGTCTTTTTAAGGTTAAACTTTTGAAGCAAATATCTTGCCGTTACCAACCCTAGCTGCCCCGCCAGACGAGCGCACCGCCGCGGCTTAGTCGCCGGCGTACCTCAACGTAACCTAAATAAACCGCCGCGGAACCGTCCGCGCGACTGCTCCGACCAATCACCTGCACTATTCATCACCACTGCTCTTCCCGTGACTAGTCTTATGACGTAAAAGTTCAATGAGGCAGTTAATCACGTTTATATGGTAGATTCTTGACTATTCATAAGTACCCATTGGGTTTACATAAATAAAAAAAAATTGACTTTGACTATAAAATGAGAACTATTGTAAACTCATGAAATCATACAATATACGGTATAGACTTTTAATAGATGTGATCGAAGCTGGTCAAACTAGTCTCAAACGAATAGAACACTCGGAAAATTGTTAAGAACTCTAACAAGTGAAGTCTAATGATCATGATCACCACCAGCCAGCGGGAGTTCACCACTGGACATGGGCCTCGTTAAAAAGAGGAATTTATCATAACGTAAATGTTGGAGATCGCAGCGCATTCTGATGATGCACCTGCCCGTTACCCAGGTACACCCCTTAACTGGCTCTCGCAGCATCCGCCAGAAAAGACGGAGTGACACTAATTATGCCGGCGTCACACAATGCTCTACCTATACTATTGTAAAAGACGGAGTGACACTAATTATGCCGGCGTCACACAATGCTCTACCTATACTATTGTAAAAGACGGAGTGACACTAATTACGCCAGCATCACACAATCCTCTATCTATACTATTGTAAAATTTTTAAATATCAAAATTTTCAAAAATCAAAGATATTTAAAAACAAACTACTTAGATCGACTAATTAAGGGCTTCTGAAACCAAATCCATCGATGTTTGTTTTTATGTTTGTTCGGGCTTCAGGCAAAAACCTGCGGGTAGATTTTGATTAAACTGTAACAGTCTTAAAGGTACTATTCCGGCTTAATTAATGCGGCAGGTTTCATCGAAATCGGTCCAGTAGAATTGAAGATACAGCTTGATCTCGGTTTTAGTAGTCGCCGCTTAGATATGAGAGGTCAAGTAAAAGTGGTTATAGTTTTTTATAAAAATCTAGATTGTGTCGGGATTTCCCATGTTGCGGAAAACGGACATTCACGCAGGCGGAGCCGCGGGTAAAAGCTAGTTAATAATATATTATAGTAATACGTCTCGCTTGATACTCATCTGCCTTGAGGCCGTTTTATTTAGTGGGGGGGACAGGGGGGGGGGTGGATATATAGGCAGCCTGATGGTGAGCAATTACAGCAAGAACAGCATAGTAATAGCAAACAATATATTTAGTGAAAATCTGCGCAGAAAAATTCGAACTCGTAGTAATACATGCACTGAAAGAAAGAATGAAAAAAACGTCCCTTTGAAACAACTAAAATAAAGATACAGAAAAAGAGAAAACAAAAAAAAACATAACTGTACCAAATGGGAACCCAGCTCAGCGTGATGCCAGGCGGTACACCCATTGCAGCACGGATCATCCGGCCGCCTCGTGCGGCCATATAGGAGGCAAAGACGCCACTGTACATTTTTTACAAACATGGTGCTATGACGTTTGGCAGCAACATTCACAATGGCCGTGTGTACAGCCGACGGTCCGTATAGAGCCGATCGCGTTACGCTAAAGTCACGAATAGTAAAATGGCCGGTGGATTTGCGAGGAAAAACTAAAGGGTAACTAAATATCATTACGCTTACATACTCCCACTGCGTGGACAGTGTAGTTATAAACAGAGCCAAAGTCGCGTTGCCAGCTTTCTGTAAGACAGGCATTAATGTTGATATTATATTTAGTTTTTTTATAGCACGATGATGCCGAACAAGCTGCCTGATGGTGAGCGGTCACCGCAGCCTATGGACGCCTGCAATAACGGGAATATCACACGCACTCCCCTCTTGAAGAACCGCATACTGTAATCTTTTGAGAAAACCCCAGCAGGGAGCTCATTCCACAATTGGAGCGTTCGCGGGAGGAAATCCCTCTTAAACCGCACTGTACCCGACCACTGAGGTTACAGTATGTGAGGGTGAACTCCCTGCCGATGGCGAGCGGTGCGACGGTAGAAAATACAACAGTGCATAAGTTTACANACCTGATGGTGAGCGGTCACCGCAGCCTATGGACGCCTGCAATAACGGGAATATCACACGCACTCCCCTCTTGAAGAACCGCATACTGTAATCTTTTGAGAAAACCCCAGCAGGGAGCTCATTCCACAATTGGAGCGTTCGCGGGAGGAAATCCCTCTTAAACCGCACTGTACCCGACCACTGAGGTTACAGGATGTGAGGGTGAACTCCCTGCCGATGGCGAGCGGTGCGACGGTAGAAAATACAACAGTGCATAAGTTTACACCGAAAGGTTTACAACGAAAGGTTTTATATGTTCACAACGAACAAAAAGATCCTTTCTAACACTTTATAAAACGTACAGATGGCCAGCTACAACGACCGACCCCGAGACGAGGCGCATCCAAACGTTGGCTGGAAGATCTACTGTTAAAGATAAGCCATCAATTAAAGAAGTAGTCTTATGAACTCATAAACCGGGTGGGTTTTACTAATTGAAGTTTTATTTCGAACCTTATAATTAATGGAACAAATATATAAAATACATACATACATACACTCACGCCGATATCCCATAAGGGTAGGCAGAGACCGCAGTACATACAGTCACGCCTCTTTCCCATTGGGGTAGACAGAGACCACTTCCTTCAACCTGCTATGATAGTTTGATGTAGCAAAGTGGCTATCCGTAGCCCACATTTCGTCTCCGTGAGCAATGAGCTTTAATATATAAAATAGGTTTTCAATAAAGTGTTCTTTATGTATAACTAGATTTTTCCCGCGGCTCTACTCACGGTGTAAATACACTTTCACACAAAAACTCACAAAAAAAAATCCCGTTACACCGTTACTAAAACCAAACAAATTTTCCCATTTATAACATTAAAGATTCCATTCTAAAAAAAGGTCCGAGTCCCCAATAGCGAACTAGATACCGTCATTGACGAGTGGGGCGTGTGACTAGTTTTATGAGGTCACTGTGACTTTTGTGACTTTCAATTCTACTTACTGTTTATGAATAAGTTTTAGTTAATTCTAATTGTTTTCGATGACTCCGATCGACAATAAACTCGTAATGTACCTAAACCGCAGTGTGAATGAACCGGTGAGCATTACGCATGATTTCATTTTTAAATTAAACCAAGAGTAGTCACACCTTACGAAGCCCTACATGCAGCGTACAACCTGATCAGATCACATACTCCTGCCTGACTCCGAGATGCTTGACACGCGCGGAGACTAGACGTCGCCCAGGCCGGTAGAGGAGCCGCAGTCCATTAGTTCATCCCCAGTCCATATATTCCTCCCCACCACGGGGGCACGGACCACCCTAATCAGGAGGAGGATTAGGCCATAGTCTATCAGGCTGGCCTAGTGCGACTTGGTAGACTTCACACACCCATGCGGGCATGCAGGTTTCCGCACGAAATTTTCCTTCTCCGTTAAGTACATCGATGTCTACAATACAGACCGTACATGAACTAGAGATAACTCAGTGGTACGGGACCTGGATTGAACCTACTACCTTTCGATCGCAAGCCGTGTCTGGCACCGTGTACACGTGTGGTTGGTACTGTTACAACTCTAATCGCGTGACCAGCGCGAGTTCCCTTTAATTATGACCAAAACGCACTTTCTGGAAATGCTTGAAAATCAAGTACAGGCTCCGAAGCCCGAGCCGCACGCGAGCCGCGTCACGTGACCTACATTAACCTTCGGCCACGTCACCGACGCACGTGACGTCATCATACCAGGCAAATTAATTAAATCCGAGCTAGGGAAAAGGAGCGTTTCCAATAATTTAGTCATTTAGAAAGGATGAATTGGATTCATACGACGAAACGAATATACCGGGCAAATGTGAGTGGAAGTGTCGGAAGAGGGCGCCCAGGAAGAATCAAATCAACGACTTGTTTCAAAAAGGTCAAGTTCGTAACACCCTCAATCGAAAAAAGTGTATGAAAAGATGTGTGAATGTGAATGAGGCGAGAGAGGTGTTCGATTGTGGTATGTGACAAACCGTGGTCTCTGCGTACCCTTATGGGAGCCGTACTATCGGCATGAGTGTCTTAACGTAGAGCGCGCGGTGCGACTGAACGGGACGGCATCGTTGATATACGCCAGACAATGCAACATTAGATCGACTACCCGGACTAGACAGACTACCCGGCGAAATGCGATGAGGGGAATAAAGGACTTCCTCGGGTATTAAAAGGATCAAAACTCTTAGTTTTATCCAGAAGTGGTATTGGCTTGGATCCCAAAATAGTAGAGATAAGGATTTGACAGTGGAGATTAGACATGAACGTGACAAATTGGTGTTGCAAACGTAAAAAATTATTATCTATAATATTATAAAATTGTTAAATGTCAAATTTTGTAAATCAAAAATATTAAAAACTCAGACCGACTAATTAAGAGCTTCAGAAATCAAATTCGTCGATGTTTGTTTGTTTGTTCGAGCTTCACGCAAAAACCAGCAACTAGATTTTGGTCAAACTATTAGTCTTAAAGGTGCTATTTCAACTTAAATACTGCAGCATATTTCATTAAAATCGAACCAATAGAATTGAAGATACAGCTTAAACCCTGTTTTAGTAGCCGCCGCTTAATTAGGAGAGCTCAAGTAAAAGTGGTACTTAGGCTTTTTATATAAATCTATGATTGTTTTGGGATTTCCCATGTAGCGAAAAACCTATATTCACACAGGCGGAGCCGCGGAGAAAAAACAGTTTAAGTTAATTTTTGCTGCTTGTAACTTAGGACACTGTATGGATATCACACATAAAACACAGTACATCAGCGCACACAGTATAATCTTAATTATTACTGAGACTCAACAGATCCCACAGTTGAACCGAATCATCGGTTTTGTAAGGCTATGTATTGTTCATTATATTAACAAAGTTGTTAGTACTTAGTTGTTACTCTGGTCAGGGAGTACTTAGTCTTTTAGCCTGTCCGGCAAATAGACACGAGCAAGCGACCCCGGGCCCCCGAGCTACAATTGTCTTTTCTTACTTCTTTCGAGATGGTAGTATCCTATATCCTATAGTCCTTCACCTAAATTCCACAATCCTTACTCAAGACTCCTTTCCTATCTCATCCTTTTTTCGTGGGAACGCAATGAGGAACTTTAATCACTTTTGAACCTCATAAAACGGCGGCGTCGCGGCGACACGTCTCATTTCCTGCGAGGGTGAAAAGTGGGCTACGGATAATCACTTTACTCGGAGCAAGTTGAAAGAAGTGGTCTCTGCCTAACCCAATTCTTCGGCAGTACAGTGGTCGGTTTCCCCGCTGCACGCGCTGCTAACGCGGCAGACCGCGGTTCGATTCCGCGCCGAAGGACCAGGGGAAAAGGCGTGATGTATGTTTGTATGTTAATATAATGAGTAATACAATAAATAAATAAATAACAGAAGGGCTTACATTACTATACATATACATATGTTATCTTCAGTCCCTTATATACATAAAAGCTTACACACTTAACTTACGGTTACCTGCAAACCTTACTAAATCACCCCCGCACGACGTAACCTTACACATGGTGCCCTAGATACGAGACTCGCTTCTGTATTCCTAGATAC
Source organism: Thaumetopoea pityocampa (assembly GCA_017165845.1). Taxonomy (NCBI): domain Eukaryota; kingdom Metazoa; phylum Arthropoda; class Insecta; order Lepidoptera; family Notodontidae; genus Thaumetopoea; species Thaumetopoea pityocampa. The sequence continues at coordinate 21,362 of WUAW01010475.1, forward strand.
GGGTACTATACGTCCTGAGGCCCAAGATTTAAGAGTCTTAATAATTCACACCTTCCGTATAACGTATCTAAATAGATGTGATGCTGAACAGTCATCATAATCACCAGCCCGCGGCAGTCCACGGCTGGACATGAGCTTCCTCCTTAAAAAGGGGGGATTTGCCATAATCTCTATGCTCAGCGGGCGTCTTGGAGATCGCAGTCGATTCTGATTGAATAAAAGGATAACGCTGCTGCCGATTATCCTGGTGTATTCCTTAACTCGTCACAGCTTTCGCGGGAAGAGATGAAAGGATGCTATTATTATGCCGGAGCCACACGGCAAATAAATGCATGTATAATCTATACAAAATGTGAAGTCTGGGTATATGAAGTCTACCAACCCGCACTAGACCAGCGCGGTAGAGTATAGCCTGATCCCTCTCCTGATCAGGGGAGGTCCGTGCCCCTGTAGTGGGAACAATATGGAGTAGGGATGATAATGATGATGATGATAATCTATAGTACTTATTATAAAATTGTTAAATGTCAAATTTTCAAAAATCAAAGATATTTAAAAACAAACAACTCGGATCGACTAATTAAGGGCTTCTGAAAACGAATCCGTCGATGTTTGTTTGTTTGTATGTTCGGGCTTCACCCAAAAAGCAACGGGTAGGTTTTGGTTAAACTATTACAGTCTTAAAGATGTTATTCTGACTTTAATACTGCGGCATGTTTTATCAAAATCGGTCCCGTAGAATTGAAGATACAGCTTGATCCCTGTTTTAGTAGCCGCCGTTATGGTACGAGAGGTCAAGTAAAAGT
>WUAW01010480.1:955-29212 GCA_017165845.1 Thaumetopoea pityocampa
TATTATGCAAATGTTGTCCGGAAGAAATCGCACTTTGCGATAAGACCGCCCAGTTACAGTTTACGTAATTGTAATATAATACTTTACTTTAAATAGTATATATTTCATTTTAAAATGTGTTCAACTGGTATGCAATAAGAGTATTCTATTCTAGTTTGTTCTATAGACAATGTTACGTATCGCAAAGATATTTTGAATCCAGAGTTAGATAATCAATCTTGATTTGATTAAGTTCAGCAAATTTCCGCTATATACGAATATTTTCTTCGTCGTAAGCTACTGAATACAATTTATAAATATGTAACTTGAAACTGCATATAGCTTTATTTTATCTTTTTTTCTTTTCTTTTTTTTAGAGAACTCCCGCATTAGGATTAATTCCTGTGTCGTGGGGACTTTACAAACATTCAAATAACAGAAACACAGAACACCCAGACTCAGAACAACAATTTGTGATTTACACAAACTTGTTGTCCCGTGTGGGGATCGAACCCACAACACTCGACAGCGCAGTGGACGCTTAAACCACTGCACCATCCGTGCAGTCAAAATTTTTTGGTGCTCTAGTGTTGGCAGAAGTTTATTGGTGGTCAAATGGTTCCAGAAACGGCTTACGTTCAAAATATCGTAGCTTCGATTTTGGTCCTGTACTATTGAGATATCTAATTCATGCACGGTCTACATTGTAGACACCAATGTACTTAACTGAGAAGGAAAACTTCGCGAGGAAACCTGCATGCTCGTAATGGGTGTGTGAAGTCTACCAACCCGTGCTAGGCTAGTGTGGTAGACTATGGCTTAAACCCCCTCCTAATTAGAGAAGGTCCGTGGCTCTGTAGTGGAGACAAACATGGACTGGGGATGAACTTGAAATTGAGACTACATGATTGTGAATCACAGTAATTTATTTATTTTTTGTATGAAATAGATTATTATCCAAGGGACGAGAGTGACTAATCTCATACAAGATTTTTGCAATCACAATTTCAATCTCGAAATATTACAAGCCACTTTTCTCGAACCTTTCGAGATTAACAGATTTAATTATTAATAAGTATATAATAGTATTCTCGATAAATTGATTATTGTCTCATTCTTATTTTAAAATAACCGTTATTAAAAACAACTTTTAATTAAATAATATATTCTTAATAACGAATTAAATGAGACATTGCGTTCTAGTTATTAAGAACTGGCTGTTTAATTTATAGTCTTAAAAGTTTTCTAGAAAAACTTTTTTAAATGCGTAAGACAGTTGCAGAAATAAAAGTATAACTTCCTCTTTTTTCGATCGACAGTGCTCTATTTTCTTATCACGAGGAATGAGAAAATTATATCTATTTATTTATTTTTTGTTATACACAAACAGATAAATACATTTGTAAATAAAGAAAAAACAAATATACAAAGGAGAGTTTAACTCAAAAATTGAGTTTTCTTCCAACAGACCTTATATTTTAAGCTTAACACTAAAATACGAGACGAACTTGCTGTGCGACATGAGACATTGGCATAATAACACTGTCACTTTACCTCTTCCATGCTAAAAAGTGTAACGGGAGAATGGGCAACAGCGTTGTTCTATCATTCAATTAAAATCTACTGTGATCCGTCAAACGTCAAACCGTCAAAGTCTATGGCAAATCCCTACTGCTCATGCGGGAGGCATATTCCCGGCAGTAGACTTCTTCGAACTGATGGTGATAATAATGATGAAAGTATAACCCGTGAAATTCCACTGCTGGACATGAATTTCCATCATAAAAAGGAAGAGTTTGCTATATTCTCCACGCTTGGCAGCCGTCTCGGTCTAAAGTACGAACAATTTCTGTAATAAACGAGTCTAGGCCCGGCAATTCTATTTCGCAGACCGTCCGAGCTCCATTCACAAGTCCACCGCGTGGGCGTGGGCAACACCAGTTTATCACAATCCACGCAACTGTGCCACTAGTGACACACTTCTCATTCAAGCGTCGTCGGAACGCTACGCGACACTTGCCCAACGCCGCCGCGAGGTATTTCACAAATCCACGTAATATTTTACGGTGAAGATAACAAACACACAATGTCTATACTATTGTAAAATTGTTAAATGTTAAACTTTGTAAAACAAAAACATTAAAAAAAAAACTACTCAGATCGACTAATCGAGGCCTTTTGAAATCAAATACGTCGATGTTTGTTTGTTTGTTTGTTCGAGCTTTACGCAAAAACCAGTGAGTAAATGTTGATCAAAGTAGATTTCAGTCAAATTGTTACGGCCTTAAAGGTAGATCACTTCTTTTCACTTACTACGAGTAAAGTGGCTATCTGTAGCCCACTTTTCGCCCCCGCGGGTAAACGAGACGTGTCGGGTGGCGAACCACAACGCCGCCATTTTATAAGGTTCAAAAGCGTTAAAGTTTCCCATTGCATTCCCACGAAAGGAAGAAGAGCAAGAACTATGGAATTTGGGAAAAGGACTATAGGATACTACTATCTCAGAAGGAGTAGGGAGAGACAGTAGTAGCTCGGGGGGCCGGGGTCGCTTACCCGTATACTTAAGTCTATTTGCCGGACAGGCTAAAAGATTAAGAACTCCCTGACCATCCATTCTATGATAATAATGAAGTAATGAATATTAAGTAACCAGTTAAGTAATTTAGTCCACTATTGGACATACGTATTTATGAAAAGGAACTTATTTGTCATAATCTTCAAAACTGTCTACATACTTGGAAACAGTAGGGTGTGTAATTAAAAAAATTCTATGACAGCCAAATAATAGAAAATGAATACTTATTAATATCAACTTGAAGAGCTTTAGAAAATTTTTGGTTCTCCACCCGATACGTCTCGTTTTCCGCAGGGGAGAAAAGTGGGCCACGAATAGCCACTTTGCTACATTAAGCAATCGTAACAAGTGGAAACAAGTGGTCTCTGCCTACCCCAATTCTTCGGTAGTATAGTAGTCAGTATCCCCACCGATCATGCGGGAGACCAGGGTTCGATTCCCCGCCGGAAAGCCAGGGAAAAATGCGTGATTGTATGCCAGTATGTATTATTATCAATTTGACCATAATCAATTGTTTTTCGTAATTTCTCAGTTCAGTATTAAATTTCGTTTACTCTTCTAATTGGATAAGATTAATGAGAGCATGGTACATTATATTTCCTGTAATCATTGAAACTCGTTACCTATACAGGGTGCAGTATATTTAATTAGATGGCACGGTTAGCGAAGGGTGAGAGGGCGGATGCTCGCGACAGCCAGTTAAGCGATAACATCTTCCAGGGCGTCGCAGTGTTCTTTATGATGTTACCCATTATAAAGATGGCAATATATCCATTAAACCAATACTAGATTAGATTAGAAAATATTTATGGATTAGGAAATGTTTTACTCACTATATACGCACACATATATAAACGTACGCATACACAAGCACGATCTTACACACGCACGCACGCACACGCATGCACACATGCACAAACACCTGCCCCCCCCCACACACATACACACAAGCGCGCGCTCGTACACGCATAAAATTGCTTAAGTAGAATTGAATATACAGCGTGATCTCAGTTTCAGTAGCGGCCATTGTGGTACGAGAGCTCAAGTAAAAATGGTTTTAAATTTTTTTTTTGTAAATCTATAATTATCTCAGGATTTTCAATTTAGTACGAAAACAAATATTCACGCGGGCTGAGCCACGAGCGAAACAAAGTTTAACACTATCAAACATGTGTCTATGTATGTCGGCGCCTATAACACCAATCAGATCAAATCTGAGGATTTAATGACATGCGCGGTGGCAACATTATTTTATGTGTTTGCTACCGACATTTTTCTATACAGTTTTTATTTTTTAAACTACTCACCAATTGATCGCCTCCAAGAGAGCACTAGATTTCTTTACTAAATTATTTATAATTTGTGATTTAGACTATTAAAATCATTTTGGTCTAGTCGCATTTCTTCTTTTATGTTCCATGTAGAACAATATATAACATATTTATCAACTGATATATCTAATCTGGTCTTGTTAACAGTATGAAAAGATCTCACCAGAAGCTTGGTGGAACCCCATTCGTTGTACATTATATTACAAGCAGTCTTGTTATACTGTTTATTGTTTAACTGTTCCATATTTGCCTTTTGCGTACGACAGCCCTTGTACTGTGGGATACCTATTTCCATGTTTGCTCAGTGAGTATGTTTTTAATGCAAATCGTTTGCTGTAAATATGCCCGCGCCGATGGCCACTTATTATCTGATACAATTACCATTTATCGACGCGTTCGGTATCTTTTATGGTATTACCTGTTTGGTGTGTTTACACTTTATTGTTTGTCGATATAGTTTATAAATAATTGTTACTTTACTGCTTACCTTCCCGTGCATGCTGCGAGAACCAGCTACAGGATGTACCAGGGTAACTGGCAGTAGCATTATCCTGCTATACAATCAAAATCTACTGCGATCACCAAGATCACTTGACTACCATGGAGATAATGGCAAATCTCTCCCTTTAAGGAGTCTACTTATGTCCAACAGTGGACATCCATGATGATGGAACCGGAATTGAACTCGGTACTTTTCGATCCCGAGACGCTTTATAGCGCTATTTGATTACCAATGTACTTTAATATAGATAATAAATAGCATATTTTATCTGTATGCAATATGACATGGATAATAGTGATCTATACTATTATAAAATTGTTAAATGTCAAATTTTCAAAAATCAAAGATATTTAAAAACAAACTACTCAGATCGACTAATTAAGGGCTTCTGAAACCGAATCCGTTGATGTTTGTTTGTTTGTTCGAGCATTACGCAAAAACCAGAAGGTAGACTTTGGTCAAACTATTATAGTTTTAAAGGTAATTCGGACTTACGTACTGCTGTACGTTTCATCAAAATCGCTCCACTAGAATTGAAGATACAGCTTGATCCCTGTTTTAGTAGCTGCCTTTAAGGTACGAGAGCTCAAGTAAAAGTGGTTAGTTGCTTTTTATATAAATTTATAATTCGGTATTTCCCATTTAGCGGAAAACCGACATTCAAGCGGGCGGAGCCGCGGGCAAAATCTAGTAATTTATAAATACAAACTCCTGACAATAACTCATGCCGTTTGTTTAAGAAGAGCATTGAAAAATTTCAATGGGGTCTCGCAATGGGCCCGTAACCATAATTTTAGTTAGTTAACATAAATGTGGTCTTGAAGCCATTATACAAAATTAATAGCCCTCTCACCAAACAATTACCTGTCCGGCTTAATGCTATCAGCAAATCTATGGGTTGAAATCTTATAACCTCATGCCTTCGAGTCAAACCAATTGTATTATACTGGGGTCACGTACCGAGTGACCTCTGGAGACCGTTCGCACCTAGCCGACACAAATTTCCAGAATTAATCTTAATCTGTAAGTAAAACATTGTCGATATTACTAAATTGCTTGTCCTAATTGAATGTAATTTTATGTCTGGTTTGCTAAGGGGTGCTGGCATAGTAATAGCCACCCTGCTGTTCCGTTATTCAATCGAAATCTACTATGATATCCAAGACGCCCGCCAGGAGTCGAGATTATGGCAAATTCCTTCCATTTTATGGAGGATGTCCATCTAGTAGTGGACTTCCATAGTCTGATGATGAAGAAAGAAACAATTACATGTCCGGCTTAATGATATCAGCAATACTATGGGTCCCCTTTATCTATACTATTATAAAATTGTTAAATGTCAAATTTTCAAAAATCAAAAATATTTAAAAACAACCTACTCAGATCGACTAATTCAGGGCTTCTGAAACCGAATCCATCGATGTTTGTTTGTTTGTTTATTTGTTTGTTCGGGCTTCACGCAAAAACCAACGGGTAGACTTTGATTAAACTGTTACATTTTTAAATGTACTATTCTGGCTTAATTAATGCGGCATGTTTCATCAAAATCGATGCAGTAGAATTGAAGATATAGCTTGATCCCTGTTTTAGTTGCCGCTGCTTAGATACGAGAGGTCAAGTAAAAGTGGTTCATAGACGTTTTATATAAATCTATGACTGTGTTGGCATTTCCCATGTTGCGGAAAATCGACATTCACGCGGGCGGAGCCGCGGGAAAAAGCTAGTAACTTATAATTTTGTCTTCTAGTCACATCTTTCTGAGGTCGAGGTCAGGTAAAACAATTGGGTTATCACATGAGTCTCTTACTTTCAAAAACAGCAATGTTCACAGTTAAAGCGAAATGAGACATTAATTATGGGCTGGAATTCTATACATAAAAACAATATTTTTTAACTACTCAGTATGAAACATAACTGACTTAATTCCATTTACATTTATTAAAGAAAATTGATCTGTGCGTCAAAAACAACATTGTCCAACAGTGTATTTATCAAATATGCTACAGACACAGATATAGGTCAGGGAGTCTTTTAGCCTGTCCTTGCCTGTCTCTTCCTACTCCTTCCGAGATAGTAGGTATTATTCTATATCCTATAATCCTTTTCCCAAATTCCATATTCCTTGCTCAATATTCCTTTCCTACCTCACCCTCTTTCCTTTTCTTCCTTTTCGTGAGAACGCATGAGGAACTTTAACGCTTTTGAATCTTATAAAAATGGCGACGCCATGGTTGGCCACCTGACACGTCGTGTTTCCCGCGGGGGCGAAAAGTAGGCTACGGATAGCCACTGCTTATAGCAAGTGGAAAGAAGTGGTATCTGCCTACCGCAATTCTTCGGTTGTATATTAGTCATTATCACCGCCTGTTACGCGGGAGACCGGGGTTCGATTCCCCGCCGGAGAGCCAGGTAAACGGCGTGATTGTGTGTATGTATGTATCTACAAATATTTTACAGAAGTGAACATAGCTGTTTTTGAAACTAATATTTGATTGCACAGATGGCGCAGTGGTTTAAGTGGTCGCTTCTCCACTGCGCTGTTGAGTGTTGTGGGTTCGATCCCCACACGGGACAACAACTTTGTGTAATCCACAAATTGTTGTTCTGAGTCTGGGTGTTCTGTGTTCCCGTTAGTTGAATGTTTGTAAAGTCCCCGCGACACAGGAGTTAATCCTAATGCGGGAGTTGTCTTTAAAAAATAAATAAATAAATAATAGACTCGTATATGAGGGGTACAAAAGCAGAGGCGACATCGGTGCTGATTCTGTTGTAACAGAATTTAAGTAAATTTAGTTCGTCCCTATCTTTTTCTAATGTCAAACGCCAAAACGAGATAGCAAACATTTATAGCGAGTACCGACCTATGTTTCTGTCAAACGGTTCAAAAATGTTACCTTTTTGCATACCTTTAGTCTGTATGTTCCCAGATCGCGTCTAAATCTTTTAATTTTGACGTTTTTAAACGAAACTGACAGCACCAAAATTGTAGCTATCTCGTCTTGGTTCTTGACATTAGAAAAAGATAGGGGGGGAATAAATTTAGTTAAGTTCTATTACAACAAAATCGGCATCATTTTCTATGCAGTAGTGGGAGTGTGTAAGCGTAATTTACATTTAGTTACTCTTTGGATTTTTCCTTACAAATCTCTTCGTCGGCCCTCTATGGACATGGATGGATATTGATGGATATGGACAGTGTCAATGTGCTCCTAAACGTCTTGTTGCCATTTTTTTAAAAAATGGACAGTGGCGTCTTGGCTTTTACAACGTCGTTTTTTAAAACGTCAATCGTGAAACGTAACAGTTACTTAGTTTTTGTTATTTAGAGGCTGCAATACCATCCTGTAACATATCCCCTTAGTCGTTAAAGAGTTAATAACCCCCTTAACGACTTTCCCCGTATCATTACGCGCGCCATCTATCTTGAGAAAAATTACTGCGACCATAATATTTCGGGCACTACATATTTATCATACCCGAAGTGAATTCTGATATTTTTTCCCCAGGTCAGCGAACATACGTAATATTACACACGTTTATACTGTCCACGTGTACTGAACTTGTATTTCCGGTATGAATAGCATAATTATGTATTATACTTTGTCATATTTTCATTAAAAAACTATTTTTAAAAAACTGAAATAGTGTTGATTTTTATTTATCTCAATGTTGGAGTTTAAAATAACAATGGTATATTTGACACATTTTTTCATAACGTTACTAAATTTTTAGGGGTGTTAAGAAGGGCGTCCAATAATTACGTGTGACGTTTTTGACGACTTTCTGAACCCCCTTGTGAGATTTCTCGAGATTTGGCTTGTGCTCCTCCCCCGTCCTCTAATCTCACGTGGGATATTTCAAAATTTGTATTTTTTCTGTTCTATTTGTTTTATTATTTTTATTTACTACTAATTTACTACTAATATTAGTCGTATTTAAGATTACTTAGATCATAGTCTACTGTACTGCTTAACGACATATCTATATTATTGTGTCGGATTTTGCCATATAGTCAAGAGACATGTTTTACTTTAATGTAAATTAATTTTCTGGCAACTTTACACTATTTTTTTGCAAGAAAAAATTACATGATATATATCGAGACCGTCCCTCGCCCCCACGTGAGATTGGGTGAGATTCGGCTCGACCCTCTTCCCCTCCTGAACATCTCTCGTAATTAATGGACGCCCTCTAAGTGGCATTGAATTTGTTCTCAGCGCGTGATGAGCACGCGCCTCCCGTGGGCCTTATGAATGGGCCGCAGTGAATCACGCGCATCCATTCAAGCGCACGCCCACACATTCGGCACGCGCTCAACAGAACAACGCATTATTTGCCAATACGGTCGTATTCTTTCATTTGTACCACCAACCTCTCACTTCCTGCCGTCGATAGCTTATTATAAACTCCACTGTTATTAGTGCGTCGTGTTTAAATTCTAACGTTTCGCACTATCCAACTGTTGATTTCCCGTTTGAATTATGAAACGTGAAATTCGAAATGAGACGTTTAACACGCGATTAATGATCACCTCTGGGTATAATTTCGGCGCCACAATTGCTAAGTGTGGCCTTGATATATTAGTGCCGAGGACAATTACTTCACTTCGGCACAATGTGTATTGATGATGTTTGTTAACGAATTTTACAGCTACGACTACAGAAACTATCAACCTTCGGCTTAAAGAGGAAAGTGATGTGACGACGCATCCTTAATAGATGGCTCAGCTCTTGAGTGATGTTGACATAAAGCTTTAGTTCCCAAAGTGGTCCAGGTGGACCAGGGGTCCATGGGAGACTCGACGGGGGTCTACGTTGGCGTACGCAAATTTCCATCGTTATAGATCTAACTATGGAAATCTTCACATTTTTTGTCGAGTTTTGGGAATATGGTAGAAATGTAGCTGCAGCGTGTCCACCGGAATCAGCTAAATTTTGAAAGTAGTCTATGAGAAAAAAAGTCTGGGAACCTCTGATATAAAGTCTGAATCCTGTTGATAGTGACGTAGCGTTAGACTTACTAACTAGACTTAGACTTAGTGACTGAAGTTTGATAGTGACTTAGCGTATATATATGGCAGGCCCAGCTAGATATAACAACCGTCTCGTCGGAAGATCTTCCCTTTTCCGATACTGCCACTCCTGCCACACTTCAACCCACAACTGTTGACGTGATTGTCAACTTCATCACGGGTCCTAATTATTCGTCTTGTTAAATATGTATACTAATATATACGCGCTTATTCACACCTTTCATTGCATTTCGTTTGATGGTCCATCTGATGTCATTCTACTCTTAGCATATATCTCTACATGGGTCTCAAAAAACAAAAGAAATAGTGACAAGTGATAAAAAAACATAAATATTTAGATGATAAAACTTATTTAGGTCTACTCTCAGACATAGAAGTCCTCTATAATAGGAATAATTTCCCATAATCTCCATTGTACAGGTGTCTTGCAGTTCGCGTTAGGTGTTCATTAAATACCAGGACAATGCTGCCATTATCCTGGTATGTTCTTCCGCTGATTCTGATGACATCTACGGAAAGAAATGTAGTGACGTTAATATCGCAGATAGATACCTAATAGAGCTAATACAGAAGATGTATACCTGGGACACGTCGTCCAACTAGTTAAATCGAATTTTGAGAAAGAGCTCAGTCGCCGAATCCAATCCGGCTAGGCAGCGTTCGGGAAATTGCGTGATATCTTCTCGTAAAAATACCGCAACGCCTTAAGACTAAGGTATTCAATCAGTGTGTATTGCCAGTTATGGATTTGAGACATGGCCACTGACTATGGAGCTCATAAGAAAGCTGAGGGTCACGTAGCGAGTGATGAAAAGAACTATTCTTGGAATTTCCTTGCGAGACAGGATCCATTATGAAATAATCCGCAGGAGAACAATAGTCGCCGATGTAGCTCAACGAATTATGATTCTGAAGTTGCAATGGTCGGGGCTCACAGAACCGATCAACGTTGGAATCTTAAAGTGCTGGTGTGGTGACCCCGAACCGGAAATCGTAATACGGGCAGACCCCCGACTAGGTGGACCGATGACCTGGTGAAGGTCGCGGGCAATCCGTGGATGCAGGCGGTTCAGAGCCGCTCAGTGTGGCGATCATTAGAGGAGGCCAATGTCCAGCAGTGGACATCAATGGGACGATATGATGATGAGGAATATTACGCAGCGCTGCGCTTAAAGAAATTTTTAAGTTTAAAAATATACCTTTTTTGTGTGGTTTTATTTTCTTAATTTTTAGACAGCAAAATATAGGCTGGTGCGCTTCGCAGACTCTTCGCAGACACATTTTATTAATATATCTTGCAGGGCATACAGTCCGGAGTGGGTTAACTATGTCTTCTGACATCCAGGTAACACACACAATCCCTGCGATACCCACATAATGTTTATTTATTTATTTACACTTTGCACACTAATAGTACGTAATACGGGCGGACTAATGCCTGAGGTATTTTCTACCAGTTGACCTTTAGACGGTGCTGACCTTACATCAGATAGGTGAAGTAACTGATAAAATAAAGGATAATGAAAGAAATGCTTATCTAAATATATGATGTCATAAACTGCAGCCTCATCACAGTGCACAGGTGTCTTATCAGAATGAGAGGGAATAGGTTATAGTCCATAACGGCCTGCCTGCCAAAATGGCCTGAGTTGGTAGACTTCACACGCTCTCGAGAAAACCTCTCAGGCGTGTAGGATTCCTCGCGATGTTTTACTTCACCCTTTGAAGCGAGTGATAATTAACTATTAAAATATTTATACGCAGACGATTTTGAAGTCAGATATGTTCGGCTTGGATTCGAAGTTGTAATCTACTTCTTCGTGTGCATGGTTATACCACTACTAAGCTATCGATCGCTTCATAGTTTTAATACCATTAAATAATTTTATTAGTATTTGGCTATCACTGCTTATTAAATAATGAATTACACCAATACTTAAATATAAGTTAAAAATACATTAATCAATTCAAAATATTATATTTATTTTATTTATTTACCAATAGTTCGTACAGTTTTATGTGTATAGGCGGACTTAAATGCACATTAATCAAAACATTTTATCAAAGCCGTGTAATTAAATCCAACTTGCCTAACACCTTTTGGTGATGGAATTCACATTATTATATTCTTAAATGTATTTGCCATTCTTTTTGAAACAAACCAATAATTAATGCCTAAACTCCGTTATATGGGGCTAATTTAAATATACAATGCAGATTCGATATAAAAATTAATGGTACTGCTTAAGTGGCATCTAACTCCTTATTAGGCACGGTCGGATTATAAGCATTATAATTTAACTATAATTGAATGTGATGGAAAATATTTAAATGCATATAAAACTTTCATAACGTCATACATTCCGACGCAATAAACTTGAAACCTTTAACAGTGATTTGATTAATACGATCCGGCTGAAACTGATCATAATTTAACAAAAATATGCGCACACGACTTTTGTCAGATCATTTTGTTAATTAAATTTAATGGTTTGATCGAAGTTTTGTTAATTTATGCAAAGTTATAGATAGGTGTTATTTAGTTAAACTTTATATTCTCTCAGCTCTCTGATCATATAACTTTTTTATTTCTATCGTGTAATGTTAATGTACCCTGTGTGGCGTTGGAATAATAATAATAATCATCATCATCATACCCAGTCCACGTCGTCCCCACTACAGGGGCATGGATCTCCCCTGATTAGGAGGGGGGGCTAAAAGTATTTTTTAATAACGTCAATCAATCTTTTTCCGTGGATGCTGCGAGAGCCAGCTGAGGGGTATACCAGGATAATAGACAGAAGCGTTATCTTGTTATTCAACAAAAATCTAGTGCGATCACCAAAGCAATAGTAAGAGAGAGAGAGAGAGAGTAAATTTTTGAGGGATTGGCAACGCGCATGTGATACTCCTAATTTTGCAGCCGTTCATAGACTGCGGTGAAAGCTTACCATCAGGCGGGCCGTGAGCTTGTTTGCCACCATCGTGGTAGAAAAGAAATCGCCTGCCAAGCTTGGAGATTATGGCAAATCACTCCTTTTTAATGAGAAGCCCCATCTCCAGTAGTGGACTTTAACGGGCTACTGATGATAAAGATCAATGCAAATGATACGTAAAAAATATGGGTATAGAAAAAGAAAATGTACGCTTTTTTATACAAAAAAAAAATGTTATATTTATTTATTATTTTAGAAGTTTAGTCATATTATTATTATTGGGGCAGATTGCTCAGTGCAATAGAAAATCAATTTATAACGATTTTCGACCTTCATTATAGTTACTCTGATCTTTACTTCAAATCTTTACTGTCTGAGTGGACTTTCTTTACTGTCTGACTGAACTTTCTTTACTATCTGATCTTTACTGAGATATGCTTCGAATGTAGGTATCCAACATCAAAATTAATTATGTATAGTTTGGTCACAAGTCAATCGGCGGGTGAGTACGTACCTCGGTGTAACCACATACCGGCACTTGAGTAAAGACTGGTGTGGCCACTTAATGCGACGTTTTATTGAATCAATATCAGTACAGAGAAAGGTTTTAATGCTTTTTAATGAATTTAAATGTATTCTTAATTACAAACTGGTTCAGGTGCGTTAACCCGCATTTAGGTTAACGCATAATGCCATTTATCGATCAATCTACTTACCGAGTTTAATCTGTTGACGTCTTATTCGTGTGTGTAAGGGCTTTCTTAATATTATTAAGTAATAAAATAATATATTAATTAAAACCAGTTAATTATATTATAGGATTAAAAGTATTGGTTTTTATAAAGCAATAAACAGTTATTATTCATCGTCTTCATTATATCACCCCACAGATGTCCACAGCTGGACATAGGCCTCCTCTAATGATCACCACATTGAGCGGCTATGAGCCACTTGTACCGACTGATCGCGCCTTGACCAGGTCATTGGTCCACCTAGTGGGGGTTGACCCAAACTACGATTTCCGGTTCGAGGTCGCCATTTCAGAACTTTAGAAACCCAATGTCCATTGGATCTGCGTGTTATAGTTAAAATTAGTTTCTTTAGTTATTTACTTGTGTGGTACCGACATAATAATAGCGTCACTTCATCTCGTCTGATGGATGCTGTGAGAACCAGCTGAGAGATGTATCAGAATAATGGTCAGCAGCGTTATCCTGATATTCAATAGAAATCTGCTGTGTCCAAGACTAATGCCAAGCAAATCCCCATATCTGCAATGCAGTAATGCAGAAGTGGACTCACACAGGCTGATTATGATAATGGTGAATATATACATTATAGATCATCATCATCCCCAGTCCATATCGTCCCCACTACAGGGGCGCGGACCTCCCCTGATCAGGAGGGGGATTAGGCCGTAGTCTACCGCGCTGGCCTAGTGCGGGTTGGTAGACTTCACACACCCATGCGGTCATGCAGATAATACTAATAATAATTAATTAATAATAGATATTATAGATAAGTCTTGTATATACATTGGAAGTCTAGTGGTGTTAAAGACGATTCGTAATATGGAATTCCTCCAATTTTAAAAAATTCCAGTTTCACATTACTGGGTTAATTCAAACTCATGTACAGTCTACATTGTGGACACCAGTGTCCTCAACGGTGAAGAAAAACTTCATGGAGAAACCTGTACGACCACATGGGTGTGTGAAGTCTACCAACCCCCATTACGAGCATGATAGACTACGTCCTAATCTTCCCCCTGATTAGGGGAGGTCTCTGCTCCTGTAACAGGAACGCATATGGATTAGGAATGATGATACTTAAAGACATAAAATATAAAAAACAAAATCTGTGTTAGATATTAAACTACATACATACACTCACGCCGATATCCCATAAAGGGTAGCCAGAAACCATAGTAATTCAGATTTTTTATAAGCACCTAGTCAAATGAATATCAAAAAAAGTATTTTTTTATATAAAATCTTTAATTATATAATAGCTATTTTTAAAAGTTGTATATTGTATTGCAAATGGTAAAAAGTTATTATTTTAACTTTTATCGACAAAAGTATAGATAGTTAGTAGGGACGTAAACAAAATCCAGGGGGGGCAGCTACCCTTTGGCGGTTGGCATTAGAAAAAGATAGGGAGAGTCTAAAATTAGTCATTATAAGTTTTGTTACAACAGAATTACCGTCATTATGAAGATACTAGTTCCGACATGGTACATATCTATATATATATATATATATATATATATATATATATATATATATATATATATATTAATTTTCCGGTATATTCTCTTCTACCTATCATCTATACTATTATAAAATCGTTAAATGTCAAATTTTCAAAAATCAAAAATATTAAGGGCTTCTGAAACCAAATTCGTCGATGTTTGTTTGTTTGTTTGGTCCGGCTTCACGCAAAAACTAGTGGGTCGATTTTGGTTAAACTATTACAGTCTTAAAGGTACTATCATGACTTAATTAATGAGGTATGTTTCATTAAAATAGCCCTAATATAATTGGAGATACAGCTTGATCCCTGTTTTAGTATTCGCCGCTAAGGTACCAGAGGTCAAATAAAATTGGGATTGTTTTTTTTATATAAATCTATAATTGTGTCTGGATTTCCCAATTAGCGGAAAACCGACATTCAAGCGGGCGGAGCCGCGGGCAAAAGCTAGTAAGTAATAATTGTTGATTACACTAATAATACAACTACTGTACTATCTCAGGATCACCTACAGGTTGCTCGTTAGAGAATGCCTTAGGCATTACAAATTCTCGTGTACATACGACACTCTCAAATCAAGCTACACAATGTTGATAAGCTACAAAATGTTCAGGCTCTATCTGTATCGCGGAGTCGGATAAGGTAAGCTATTTATTATATATTTATATTTTATTAGCTATTAAACTAAATTTAATTTAAATGTCATCATCTTTTCCATCATATTAGCCTACAGAAGTCCACTGCTGGACATAGGCCTCCTCTAATGATCACCACGCTGAGCGGCTATGAGCCGCCGGCATCCACCGATTGCCCGCGACCTTCACCAGGCCATCGGCCCACCTAGTCGGGGGTCTACCCGCATTAAGTTTTCCGGTTCGGGGTCGTCACTGCAGTACTTTAAGACCCCAAACGTCCAACGACAAACTTCAATCCAGCCACAAATATTTACGACGATTTTAAAATAAGCATTTTAATCTAGTTTTGAATTAAAAAATACTGTTAATCATAATAACTTATCGGTCGGCATGAAATTAATACGGAAGGATTTAAGGGACTTTCATTTTTAAAATCGATATTATTTCTTCTATTTTTCATAGTGGCAATCGGCTGCGAATTCCCGCCATTTCCGTCAGTGTTGAATGTATATTTTTGAAGTCACATAATATCCTTTCAAGTGTAACAATAAAATGTCGATGTGTCACATTTTATTGCTTCTTGGGAATTTTGAAGTAAATCCGACGATTACCAGTTTGACTAGACAAAACTTTTGCCACAGGCCCGTTGCCTTGAAAAAATGCGGTCATATTTCATCGATGGTCACACTTTTACTCCAATGTTTCAATATCGTTCACGGTTATTGACTATTGATAAACAAAATAACACCAATTTTATATATCAAAACATCATAAACCGATATAAAATACTAAAATAAAATTCTAGGTGATACGTCAGTCGAGTTGCCGCCAAAACTCTCCATCGAAATTATTTAAGCAGCTGTCAAATTAAATCAAAATGCTGATTTCATGGCCTAAACTTTTAACACAAAAAAATAACATGATAAATCTTTATCGCACCAACGACTCGAGAGAGATCAAGGGTATTTATATAAGAATACACTTAATGATTATGTTCGCTCCTCTTTTTTGTTAAGCGGTTTATAAATTAGATGGCCCTGGTTAAGTTCAAGGTCCAAATATGTTTTTAAATTGAGTTTTAAAATCAAATTTGCCAGAATTACGTTCATTTAAAGGTAAATCCAACTAATGCGATCCAATCAATCAATGAGTCTCGGATTCATACCCGGTAAGGGTAAACTTTCATGTATATTGTTGGTGTAGGGGTTGTAGACACGACTAACGATCGAAAGGTCGTGGGTTCAATTCCGGTCTTATACCACTGAGTTATTTCTAATTGATATACGGTCTATATTCTAGACAACTATGTACTCAATGGAGAAGGAAAATTTCCTGAAGAGACCTGCATGCCCGCATGGGTGAGTAAAGTCCACCAATCCGCACTAGGACAACGTTGGAGTATACTACCTAATCCTCCTCTTGATTAGGGGAAGTTCGTGATCCTATAGTGGGAATGAATATGGACTGGGGATGATGAAGAATGGTAAACTTTGTGTGATAAGCATAAATGTTTGTATTCGAGTCATGGAGATATTTATCTATATTAGTATCACCATCATCATCCCCAGTCCATATAGTCCTCGCTACAGGGGCAAGGACCTCCCCTGATCAGGAGAGGGATAGGGGATATATTAGTATACATATACCTAAATAAGAATGTATATCGTTGTCTAGTACCCAAGACACAGGGAATCCCAGTTCATGGTTAAATCAATGTGTGTGAAAGTGTCCAGATTATTATTAGTACTTGCGTGAAGTATCCGGAAGGTATTTCGCGCTGGCCTCCGAGCATCCCAATCCGCTAGTGGTAGCCGCCGCCGCCTACGAACCGGAGGACGATGTGATCTCGTTCACCCCCCACCCCCCATTACATTCTGCACGACCCCGACGACCCCATCACCCTTGCGCTTCTCGGCATGAGATGAAATACCGCGACCCAGTCCTTCAGATACCGATCTCACCGGCGTGGCCGAAGGAATCCCCGTTCTACTCCGCATTCTGCCCCTTTACTGAGCCTTGCAGCCCCGATGAACCACCCCACGGCAACCGCCCAAGACGAGGCTCGAGACTCGCTCCAGGTGTCCTCATGCTAGTCGTCCCACTTCTTAAGCATTAAGGTAAATCTGGAGAGCACTCCGCACGCGCCTTGCTGTCCGGTGATGCTATAAAGTCCTCGCGGCAAACAACATCCCTCACATCGCAAGAAAGAAATTATTATTATACTCTAGCTTTTGACCGCGGCTCCGCCCGCCTGAATGTCGGTTTTTGCTACATGAGAAATGACGACACAATCAAATTTATTTAAAAATCCTTTGAATCACTTTTACTTGACCTCTCGTATATTAACGGCGGCTACTAAAACAGGGATCAAGCTGTATCTTCAATTCTACTTTACCAATTTTTATGAAACATGCCACAGTATTTAAGTCGGAATAGTACTTTTAAGACTGTTATGGTTTGATCAAAATCTACCTGCTAGATTTTGCATAAAGCTCAAACAAACATCGACCAATTTGTTTTTAGAAGTCCTTAATTGTTTTTAAATTATTTGATTTTTGAAAAATTGATATTTAATAATTTTATAATAGATATAGTGCTTGTCAATATTATTTTTAAACATCGATATGGTTTTCGATACAATCGAAATTTATAGGCATAGAATTAGGACTCGACTAAATAATAATAATATTTAATATACATTTTGTTTCTTTTGTTTTTAAAATAATCTTAGAGATATATATTACAGAAACATATTGTACAACGTACACTCTATCTTGCTACGGTTTGTAATCATACCAAATTGTGCTAAACTAAGTTTAAGATAGAAGAAAATGTACCCTCTCTGTGTTTAATAATCTATAAATAAATTATATTCTTATATTAGTGGAAACATGATTTTTGCTTTTTTAATGAAAGTACTTATTTATGTGTTTTGTAATTGTTTTCAAAATATAATAAATAAATATACCTCCGTTACTGATATATATTTCATTACTACATTACATTTAGCAGGAATAGTTAGATATTTGAAAAAATAAAAAAATAAACATTTTCCTATTCAAATTGTTTACTGTAAACCTAGGTGAGCAATAATATTCCACGTATTATCGTTCATATCGTTCATCTACATCTATCGTTATATTACGACTAGGTACGTTTGAAACTCTGGTGCTTGTGACAGCTCCTCCTTCAACTCGGCACAAACGAAAGTAAACAGTGACATTGTTTGACACGCGACACACCCGTCTCGCATATGTCGACATCACCATACAATAACATATAGTAACTCATTTTTTCCCATATCGAGTTATATAGCTCTTGTTAACTAAAAAAAATATATACATACACATATATACACTCACGCCGATATCTCATATGGGTAGGCAGAGACCATAGTACATACTACATACATACATACAGTCACCCCTCTTTCCCATTGGGGCAGGCAGAGACCACTTCTTTCCACCTGCTACGACAATTTAATGTAGCAGTGGCTATCAGCAGTTCACAATTCGCCTCCGCGGGCAACGAGATGTGTCGGGTGACGAAGCACGACGCCGCCATTTTATAAGGTTCAAACAGGTTAAAGTTCCTCATTGCATTCCCACAGCTTAGTGGAGAAGAAAGGAAAGAGGATGAGGTAGGAAAAGATGTATTGAGCCGGGAATATGGAATTTAGGAAAAGGACTATAGGGTATAGGATAGTACTATCTCGGAAGGATTAGGAAGAGACAGTAGTAGCTCGGGGGGCCGGGGTCGCTTACCCGTCTACTCAAGTCTATTCGCTGGACAGGCCAAAAGACTAAGTACTTCCTGAGCTGAGTACTCCTTGACCTGAAAAAAAAATATAATAAAATATATAAGTTTTCTTTTACAACCTTAAAGTAGAGAAAGTAGTACTCCTAAAAATATTAGGTAGAGATTCCTTCTTGAACTCTATATTAATCTTAACTTTAAATTTTGATCTCCCTTAAAAACAGAAACACTGAGTCATAATGTTATCGTATGGAGGCGCCGATCTCTGTTATGTCCACTTGTATCACGTGCGGCATAAGTTTCGAAAATTCTCGTCTTTTCAGTGGAACGGTGTGACTACCGCTGCGGAAGGCGGTTAGTGCTTCGAGTGAAGGTCCCGACTGCTGCGCGGACCGCGGAGAGGGTGGGGGGAGGGGGGTACAGGGCCACGCATGCGCGTTGCGCAAGACACGGCGCCGGTGAATGGAGCCTCCGCGCTCGTGTAGGCGTAGGTTTTTATCAATGAACGGCGAATTTGTGGCGTACGCACGGCGCCCGTGTCACGGCCGAGCCAACCTTGCTTATGGGAAATGTCAACAGATGCCGACACACAAACAGTCGCGGCTGCGTCCGCGCCTTTAGAGGAGCGACGCACCGGTGTGTCTATTGCGATACGGTAAGTATCGAGTATTGCACGAATGAGCGCGTGAATATCGATTGAGGTGTCTCTGAGACAAGAGTAAATAGGTCTTCGCTCATCAAATCAAATCAATTTATTGTGAAACATGGGTACTTATATAATACAATAACAGTTCATCTAGCCATGATCCGCCACAGAGGCATGCCACAATGTCATAACTTATAAGTGTACTTATCACTTACAATCTAACTTAATAATAAAATCGCAATAATTTTAAATATAATCAAACAAATTATCTTTCATATCATAAACTGTTCTTTTAAATGTTCATTCAAATTGTAATAAAATTTAATTTCTAAAAATTCAAACAATTATTTTATTATTTTCTATTAAGCTAGTGCGTTTTACCGCCCTAAGTCCCGAAAGAATCACAGATTTATATAAAAAGCCTTAGAACCACTTTCACTTGAGCTCTCGTAGGTTAACGGCGGCTACTAAAACAGGGATCAAGCTGTATCTTCAATTCTACTGGACCGATTTTGATGAAACATGTCGCAGTATTTAAGTTGGAATAGTATCTTTAAGACTGTAATAGTTTGACCAAAATCTGATGGCTAGTTTTTGCGTGAAGCTGGAACAAATAAACAAACGAATAAACATCGACGGATTTGGTTTCAGAAGCCCTTAATTAGTCGATCTGCGTAACTGCGTAATTTTTTAAAATTATTATTGACTTACAAAATTTGACATTTAACAATTTTATATAAATAGTATAGATATATCAGGTGGATATATCCACCTAATCCTTGATGTGGGTATAATGGGTTGTATTGGGGTACCTTTTTTTGTTGCAGAGAAAGGAAAATCTTATATGGGACTTGCGGGACTTGGGGCGACTTGCGGGTTATATCAGAATCTTACTGACTAAAAACTCCGCGGTGCCCTTTAGCGATACTTCAGAGAGATTTTGGGATCCACGGTGGATGTACCACTGATGACATCCAGTTTCTCGCACTTTCGAGCGCTTCTCAGGGAAAACTTCACAATTGAATGAAGAAGTAGTGATTAATGTGTTTCTGATGTAGTGGGGTACCTACCTGACTAGGTTACGGCCTTACTGTAAACTTTTACAGTCTTAAAGGTACTATTTCGACTTAAATACTGCGGTGAGTTTCATTAAAATCGGTCTACTAGAATTGAAGATACAGCTTGATCCCTGTTTTAGTAGCTGCCGTTAAGGTATGAGAGGTCAAATAAAAGTGGTTCTGTGGCTTTTTATATAAATCTATAATCGTGTCGGGATTTTTCATGTGGCAAAAAACCGACATTCATGCGGGCGGAGCCGCGGGCAAAAGCTAGTAACTGATAAAATTGTTTAAAGGTGTATAATATTAATTTTATTTGTTCGTAATTGGTAGCGTTGAGTCCAGGGTACATGAAGACTAAATCGCGCTTTCAACTTAAATTCATTTGATTTGTTTCATCAATTAGCATTTGAAGGATGAATATTGATACTGATTAATTTAAACTAAATTGAATATTAATATTCATTGCTTATCAAAATATAGCTTTCTAATTTTTTTTATTAGTACTATGTAAAACCGCTGTCAATCCCAGGGCATAAATGATTTTTTACTACAAATAATTATAATTAAGAAAAATATGAACGTTAATTGCATTCAGGCAGATTCGAAAGGAAATAATTTGTAAATTTAATCGATTCGGCACCACTAACGCCTCCAGTTAGCCTTCGTTCAGATTTAACCATGACGTCGCGCGCGCAGTTATCTGGCCCGTAGTGAAACGAGCTGCGCTGTATTTGGCGATGACTGCATTAGAAACTATCTTAAGCCCTGTCCACACTTCTATATATCAATAAAAGGGCAATTTAAAATGAATTTTTTTAAATAGGATAAACGACATTATACAACCTCCCCAGGCAGTCACTGTAATGGATCAATTGAGAAATAGCGCGATAAGGGATCGGTGTAAGTTGAAGCACGATGTGGTGATCGAGAAAGGAATGCTCCAATGGTTTGGTCACTTAGAAAGGATGAGTGAGATTCGATTGACGAAACGAATATACCGGGCAAATGTGAGTGGAAGTGTCGGAAGAGGGCGCCCAGGAAAAACTTACCTTGATGAAATAAACAACTCGTTTCAAAAAGGTCAAGTTCGTAGCACCCTTAATCGACGAAAGTGTATGAAAAGATGTATGAATATGAATGAGGCGGGAGAGGTGTGTCAGGTTCGTGGTAAATTGTAGTCTCTGCCTACTTGACACGCGGGCTACAGACCTTCGCTCGGCGACTTTCGAAATCACAGAAATCTGATAACTTCGCGTGAAAAAACGTAATGTTATCTATTATTGGTTTGTTACTGCTCTACCCAACAGTACATGACACTACACAAACATTAGTAAAATGACAGCGGACAATTTGAACATTTCAGCCTACTGATGATACATATATTTATTATCTGCGAGACGCCGTAAAAAAGAAAAATATTTTTTGTGTGTCATTTTTTTAGTTTCTTTCCGGGCTGACACTTCATTTAAAGATTACACCGCTTAAGATTCGAACCAGGACCCTAGACTAGGAAATTATTCACATGTAAAGATAAAATATAAAGGTCACTATCAACTAGCCTAGATGGAGACTGAACCATCCTTCGTAATGTGTATAAAGTTGGTATAAACTAATTGTAATTTTAATGTTCACTTGAATTAATGTCTTAACATTTAATAAGGTGAGAACAGACATTAATATTTGACCTTATTCGCTTTAAATAAATATGCTAAACCATTTATGCTGCTGGGTGCTGACATTATACTTGATGGAGAGTCATCTCACCTCTTATCGTGGACATTTCGAGAACATTGGACACATCTTGGTAACGGGCTGGTCATTCTGCGATATAACAAACTCTACCATGATCTTGGATACGCATGCTGAGCTTGGATATGGAGAATCCCGTTTTTATGGATGTCCAGCTGTGGTGATCATAAATCATATCATCATCGACATCCCCAGTTCACATTCATCTCCAATACGAAGGCAAGGATTTCCTTTAATTAGTAGGGGAATTAGGCCATACTCTACCAAATCGGCCCAGTGCGAGTTGGTAGACTTCAGGCAGCCATCCAGGTTTGCAAGTTCTACTCTCCTTCGAGTACATATGTGTCTACAAGACTCTATATAAGTTTGAAATAATCCAGTCGTACGGGACCGGAATTGAACTCGCGAACTATTTGACCGCGTATCGTGCGTAAAACTACCAGATCACTATTAAAAATAACAAATAATATAATATATTGCGCCCACTTTTTTTTACATACATTTGTCTAGCCCCAAATTAGGATTTTCTATGTCTTGGGTACTAGACAACGATATAGTTATATAGATCAATACTAATACATATATAGAGCCATGACTCGGGTACAAACATTCATGCTCATCATACAAAGTTTATCTCTACCAGGAATCAAACCTAGGACCAATTGGTACAGAGAGCATGGTCATTGCCACTGAACTAACTAATCATAAATTAATATATATCTTTTTAATAAGTGTCACTGAGACAGCATTTAGAATCGACTGCCTTATCAACGCACTTTCCGAATGCTGAAGAAAAATTTCGATTGTCGAACTCCGAAACATTAAGTGTTACCTCAGCCAGGGTTTTACCTTGAGGTTCCTTATGAGGTCGTTAGCCTGTGGCCATGTCACAGGTCCGTAGATCATTACAGGTAAGATGCAGTAAAGTGTTTATGGGTAATTTAATTTTTTATGCATTTAAACAAAATCCAGCCATTATTAACAGCATTCTAAACGCTGATTTTCAATTCGGTTGTAACACGGTGTCAGCTGCACGATGTTTGGGATTGACCAGAGATGTTGCAATAGAACCAAGAAACTTGATCGTATTATCATAAAAGTGGATTTAGCTGAATTGATTGATATTATGTCAAGGCGTGGGTGATGGCGTGTGGTGGGCGGTGCGTGGGCGACCGGAAGGAAACCGTAGCTCTTGGCTTTTCACATATAACAGCACTCGCAACACGATAATGATATTTGCATTTATAAATCATGCGCCTTAACTTCATCTGAGATTAATGGAGAGTTCCTATTCGAAATTCGTTAAATCCACCTGCTGTTCTCTCCTAGATGAGAATCGTCTACACTCTTCCCAATATTTAATGTAAAGCCACAGCTTTAGAGAGCTTGAAGTCATTAAAAGAAGTACTTTTTCTAAATAGTTATAATCCATGATCATGCCATTTATCTGAAACGCCCTGTCAAATACAGATTTATTAAAAAAAGTGTTATTAATGAACTATTGCATGGACGAGTTTCGAGTTAAAATTGATAAACATGTAATAGAAATGGAATATA
Source organism: Thaumetopoea pityocampa (assembly GCA_017165845.1). Lineage (NCBI taxonomy): Eukaryota > Metazoa > Arthropoda > Insecta > Lepidoptera > Notodontidae > Thaumetopoea > Thaumetopoea pityocampa. Next base: position 24,968 of record WUAW01010480.1, read on the forward strand.
ATATTTTTTATATAACCAAATGGAGTTCTCCTAAAAACAATATGAAAGTTCTAAACGAGTCGTTTTTGACATAAATGAATTTAAGTATTGTAACATGCTAAGTTAGTTGTAAGTATTGAACTTTAGTAAGGTATAGTTACTTGATACAAATGATAAACTTATATGGTAATCTTTATTTGTGTTTATGTCTTCTGTCGTTAACGTGAAGTTCTAGAATATTGACATGACATTTTTATAGCTATTACAGTCGATTATATCGTAATAAATCAACTAAATACATAATTATGCCGATGTCAATTATAATATAAATACGTCTGGTCTACATACCATTTCAATCACAAAGACATATTTATTATGTATGCAATGTAAATGTTATGAAATAGTTTAAGTTCGCCCACATCGGGACAAAATTCAAACGAATGTTCGCAACAAATTTAGTTGACTAAGTTTCAATAAACATCTTCGATGAAACATCGGGTAAAAGGTTGAAGATATTCGTTGCTAAATATATCTTCCCACAGAACAAAATTAGTTTTTTTAAAAAGGTTATTCTATTAAATTAATGATTACTATGCAAACAGTGGATTGCTGCCCAATCTCTAGTAAAATTAATTATGTATGTTGACTCTTAGAGCACTTCTTTGATGAATTGGGTCAAGCAATGAGGTAAGCGGAATTTTCTTTTTTCAGTATACGAACGAGTATACTATTAATCTTAAGATGAGACCACAAAAAGATACCTTTTTCATAGTTTTACATCTGACTCAAAGTTAAACTGGATTGCAAGTGGTACTTTGCCCAGCTGTGGTACATCAAACAGACTGTCATATTCATAATTAGGTATTTAGTAAGAATATAACAGCTTCTACAATCAACTGAATATTTATTAATTAATATCGAAATTTAATTAATTCTCCGAAATAGACAAGAAACAGCTATGCTATCAAATCTCTATATACATACATATATAATAATGTATTTGACTGCACGGACAGCGCAGTGGTTTAAGTGGTCGCTTCTCCACTGCGCTGTCGAGTGTTGTGAGTTCGATCCCCACATGGGACAACAACTTTGTGTAATCCACAAATAGTTGTTCCGAGTCTGGGTGTCCTGTGTTCCCGTTATATGAATGTTTGTAAAGTCCCCACGACACAGGAATTTAATCCTAACGCGGGAAGTGTCTTTTTAAAAAGAAAAAAGAAGAAAGAAAAGAAATGTGTGTTGGTACATACATATTAAATCCCCCCTTTTTAAGGAGAAGACCCTGGTCAAATGGTGGAATTCCACGGGCTGTTGATGACACACACATAGTATGTGAGATTATTAAGCTCGAACAGAGTTTGCCGATCACCGTGGAACGTGACACATTTTTTAATGGAGGATTTCATTGTATTCATTTATTTTAACTCGCCACTAGATGCCGCTACAGGACTCAATTTGAAAGAATCAAAAACAAAAAAATTGAACATGGAGAATATTTTTCAATTGTAATAAATCTATGGAAAATTTTAGAGTAGACTGTTTACTACGCGAGTGAAGTTACAGACAATAATTAGTCTATACTGTTATAAAATTGTTAAATATCAAATTTTATAAGTCAAAGATATTAAAAAAAAACTTAAAACGACTAATTAAGGGCCTCTGAAACCAAATTGGTGTTTGTTTGTTTGTTCGAGCTTCACGCAAAAACCAGCTGGTAGATTTTGGTCAAACTATTACAGTTTTAAAGGTAAAGTAATTTTCCGATATTATTACTGCGGCATGTTTCATCAAAATCGGTCTAGTGGGAATCAAGATATAACTTGATCCCTGTTTTAGTAGCCGCCGTTAAGGTACGAAAGTTCAAGTAAAAGTTTTTTCTAAGTTCTAAGGCTTTTTATAAAAATCTATGATTGTATCGGGATTTCCTATGTAGCGGACCGCAAACACGCGGGCGGAGCCGCGGGCATAAGCTAGTATACTACAAAATCATACTTGTGACCTCATAACATTAGCCGATCGAAGGCTAATTTTATAGCAATCTGAGTGAACTATGTTGCTGAAATCGGATACCTATGACTAGTTTTGAAGCTATAAAGTCAACCACTAAATAAGTGCATAAGCTTAAAATGTCCGGCGTCAATTTAAATATCAAGAAGAACTCAGCGAGTTTGTCTATGGGTGTCGCAGCGCCAGCGTTTCCGTCGGGTCACCGCCCGAACGAACTGAGCGCATGCCAAACCGGTTCCTTAATTTGGTGTTTCTTGAAACCCGTGTCGATTAATTTACGATAGACGGCCTTCCTGTCAAAAAAGCCGCGATCCTCAAATCCACGATATGACAACTCAACCATTAGATATCTATCAAAGAATTTTGTTTTATCTTTTTTTTTAATGTCAACAGAACCAATTTCATTTTTTTTTTAATTCAATTAATGCGATAATTTTGACAGTACCTATCATTAGGTTGACAGTGGTAGGCAGAGATATTCATTTATTAAGCTGATACAAAAAGTAATTAAGTGATCGGTGCGAATACACGTATCAGTGTTGTTATTGATACGGAAATTGCCAGTGTTGTACGGTAAACGGCAATTTACGTATTTTAAATTAATATGGTAATTGTATCGTGTATATTGTTTTTTTTTTAAGATAGGTTATATCAGGTCAGGGGTACTTAGTCTTTTAGCCTGTCCGGCAAATAGACTTAAGTATACGGGTAAGCGACCCCGGCCCCCCGAGCTACTACTGTTTCTCCCTACTCTTTCCGAGATAGTAGTATCCTATATCCTATAGTACCTACTTTGTCCAAATTCCATATTCCTTGCTCAATACACCTTTCCTACCTCACCCTCTTCCCTTTCATTCTTTTTCTTGGAAAAGCAATGAAGAACATTAACACTTTTGAATTTTGTAAAAATGTCAGCGTCGTGTTTCATCACCCGACACGTTTCGTTTCCCTCGGAGGCGAAAAATGGGCTACGGATAGTCGCTTTGCTCCTAGCAAGTGGAAAGAAGTGGAATCTACCTACTCCAGTTTTCGGTAGTATAGTGGACAGTATCGCTGCCTGTCAGGCGGGAGACCGGGGTTCGATTCCCCGCTGGAGAACCGGGATGGGAAAAAGGCGTGATTATACGTATACATGTATCTTTGAGTTAGAGGGGGTGAAATAAAATGTCTTGACTGCATGGTAGCTACCGTTTATTTCACCTGACAATGCAGATAGCGGGTGACGACTGGTGTAAGAACATGTCCACAGTTGCACAGCAACAATGTTTTGTATGATAAGTAAAATCGAATTACATACAGTATGTGTCGCCACACTACAAAACAAAGTCCTTTTAATGTATCTATTAAAATTACCACAACTAGTCAACTGATTAATTAGCTTTGTTTTTTTTCTATATATTATGTTTTTCGTTTCCTACTTACATATCAACATATAGAGCAGGAGTTAACTAACTGTATCTCCAGATTCGACAGTATTTTAATTCTTCTCAGAGTTATTAGCTAAACAAAATTACGTTAAAATTTATAAAAAACATATGTAAGTAGTTCATCATTTTTTCTTAATATGCTGGAGACTAGTTTTACTGTCATGTAAACCTACGTATCTATTAGTAAACAAAATGTTTTCTTATAAAATTGAACTATTAATAATTGTGTCTCATGGTATCGTTTAGAATATCGTTTAGAATGTGCAGATATTTTTAAAACAAATCGACTTTCCTTTTGGGTCCATATAAATATTATTTTTATGAGCAAAATAGACCAACCATATTAAAATTGGAGCTGCTCGTTTCGCCTCCCATATTTCCAGTGCCTAATTAATTATTTTACTAAACATGATTGAATATCTGCCTACTCAAATATTTGTTATCAATCAAAATATAATTTTGTGGGTATTTCAAAAAGATAGAAGCGCTTTGAGACCATTTTAGAGAAACCTTACACATATTTAAATGATTACATGCTATATATACTATTATAAAACTGTTAAATGTCAATTTATCAAAAATCAAAGATATTTAAAAACAAACTACTCAGATCGACTAATTAAGGACTTCTGAAACTAAATCCGTCGATATTTGTTTGTTTGTTTGAGCTTTACGCAAAAAGCAGTTAGTCGGTTTTAGTCAAACTATTACAGTCCTAATGGTAATTCCGACTTAAATACTATGGCATGTTTGATCAGAATCGGTCCAGTAGAATTGAAGATACAGCTTGATCCCTGTTTTAGTAGCCGCTGTTAAGGTACGAGAGGTC
>WUAW01010482.1:139-27133 GCA_017165845.1 Thaumetopoea pityocampa
GGGTCGCTTACCCGTATACTTAAGTCTATTTGCCGGACAGGCTAAAAGACTAAGTACTCCCTGACCTTGAAAGTGAAGTAAAATGAAGTAAACTGAAGTGTTCAGAATATTATTATTATTGTGTCGGCATCGCATATCAAGCACCCTGACTTAAGTCCACATAATGTTAGGTACAGATAATGATAAATACATTAGTGGTGTAGTGGTTATAGACACGACTTAGGATCAAAAGGTCGCGGATTCGACCCGGTCCCGTACCACTGAGTTATTTTTAATTCATGTATGTGCAGTCTACATTGTAGACATCAATGTACTTCACGGAGAAGGAAAGCTTCGTGAGGAAACCTGCATGCCCGCACGGGTGTGTGAAGTGTATCCGCACTAGGACAGCGTGGTAGACTGCAGCCTAATCCCCCCTCCTGATTAGGGGAGGTCCGTGCCCCTGGGTCAAATATGGACTGGGGATGAATGCTAGTGTGAACACTGTAATAAAAACCCTAACGTTCAATGAACTTTGATGTTTTTCTGATTCTATTTCCTCTTATTTGCTTCTATAATAGATACCGATGGAAGGTCAGATGTCGCTGCTACTGTACACGGCAGCTGCAGTGATTTTGGTGGCGGGAGGTGGCGCCGTTGAAGACGCTTCTAACGCCACCATGTCGGAGGACACCTGCGAGTTGCTGGGTGACCTGGGCCCGTGGAGCGCGGCGCTCGAGGAATGGGCGGTGTCTGCGCCGGCGCAAGGAAGACGCGGTGAGCGAAGTGATGATAATAACATGATGATCACAGTACCCACAGAAAGAGATAGAGTGATACTGTTATTTCGACGTGATTTCGACGACTGATCGGCACAATGGCTGTGACTTCGAATCCCGGTAGGGGCAAATCTTATATGATGAGCACTAATATTTGTTTCCGAGTCATGGACGTATTTATCTATATATGTTAATACATAATGTATTTATCTGCATATATACTCGTAAGTATATACATATACCGTTGTCTAGTACCCAAGACACAGGAAAACCTAGTTTATTTTAAGCACATTAGGGTTATATCCTGTGTCGCGGGGACTTTACAAACAGTTAAATAACGGAAACACAGAACACCCAGACTCAAAACAACAATTTGTGGATTACACAAAGTTGTTGTCCCGTGTGGGGATTGAACCCACAACACTCGACAGCACAATGGACGCTTAAACCACTGCGCCATCCGTGCAGTCAAATTATGTAAATATCATTTTTAGTTTGGTTTTTATAAGCTTTTACCCAAACCCCAGTAAATTCGTCAAATTCATCCGGTTTTATTGGCGCGGCATAGGCACCTCCATTCCGCCCGCCACTGAATGTGTTAAAATTTTTACAGCAGTATATAGTTCTGTGTATTAAATAGCTTTATAAATGGCGACCCATCGCTCCTCAGGTCGCATAATGGCCCTCCCGCCGACCCAGGGGTACTACGTGACCGAGCGCATGGACGGCTCGCTGCTGTCGCCCCCGCCCCCGCCGCCCGCCCGCAGGCCCCTCGGAGCGCCGGGCGGCGCGCGGCCGCACGACGAGTGGTCGCACGCGCCGCCGCCGCCCGGCGTCGGGAAGATCGTCAACAGGCCGCCGAACCCTTACAAGGATAAGTTTAAGCCGAGCCCCAGCTACGTAAGTACATACAGATTTATTTACACCACAGTGGTAGCGAACAAGAGTTACGACCCGCCTGGTGGTGAGCGATCACCGCAGGCTGTGGGCGCCTGCGACATGAGGAGTATCACACGCGCGTGGCCGACTCTAAAAATCTATTTACTGAGAGTAAACTATGGGTTCTTGACTACATAATGGGGTTCTTGAAGAACCCCATAATGTAGTCAAGATGAGTGTGGGAGCAAATAAACATCTTTGTCTGCTAGTAAGCAATGAATATCCGAAGCACCAGGAGAGTGACCGATATGAAAAAAGCTCAAATACGTAAATAAGGGTTCTTTTCTTAAAAGTTGCCATGCACAACATGCATGCACAACAAAACTCAAAAAAAATTAATACATATTAAAAAAATATTTTCTATTTAATTATAATGTATAACTGTTTTGGGTGTCGAAATAATTATATGGATGTAAATATTGTAGGAGTGAAAAATTGTATGTCAATAAGTCATTTGACTGATGACTTCAACCTCATTACGCTCATCATCAAACATCTGAGTATGAACTCAACAATTTCTTCTTAGTTTGTGATACGAATCGCCATCAAAAAAGGAAGTCTTTTATTGTGTTGACAATAGGATTTTAAACAACCGTTTGGCGTAATGCATTTTCTCTAATTAGACTTTTAAAATTAGAAAAAAAGGCATTGTTAAATCGATTTTTTTTATTAATATGGTTGACATGAAACAATAGCTTGACAACTGTAAAATATTTTTTTTTAGAATCAAAATATAAAAACAAAGATAAAATAAAAAAAGTATTAATATATAGAGAACAAGGATTATTTTTAGATAAATTTAATAGATATATCTACGTCTATTATTTTACTTCAAACAGCCACTGCCACCACAGAACCAGCCGATCCCTGTCCACGGCCCTCCACCTCCTGCGCCTGCACATCAGAACACCCTGGACCGAGTGGACGAGGTCCGGCCGAGCCCGCAGAAGCAGGTGTCTGAGACAGATTTGTATCTACTCGGCGCCATCGAGAAGCTGGTCTACCGGGTAGATTTCATGGAGAAACGACTTCGGAAGATGGAAGAGACCGTGCACTATCTGGTCGCTGGGGTTGATGCTAGGCCAGGTATAACCGATTGATCTGCTTTTTATAAATCAACAAACCTTGCATTTAAACTATAAGGCGCTCCACACATTGGCATATTTGCACAAATGTAACGTGTTGGGGCCAATACACCAATGTGTGTGGATCAGTCTTTGGACATAATGATGGTCTGCGGTAACAGAACTTAATTAAATTTAGACTATCCCTATTTTTTTCTAATGTCAAACGCCAAAATGAGATAGCTAGAATTTTGGTACTGTCAATTTCGTTTAGATACGTCAAAATTAAAATATTTAGACGCGACCGCGGAACACAACGACTAAAGATACGCAAAAACGCAACATTTTTTTGAACCGTTTAACAGAAATGTAAGTTGGCACTAGCTAAAAATATTTGCTATCTCGTTTTGGCATTAGAAAATACAGGAATTTAGTTTGTGTTTACAGCAGAATTGACATCAATGTGAACATTGCATTGAATCAGATCCAGTACCGACGCGCACCGAATCGATTTTTGAAATAAGTTTAAAGGCGTGGGGAATAAAAGCGGTGTGCTCGCGGACATCTTTGGTTTTGGCCTATCATTTGTCGCGACTTGCAGCTCCTATTATTTCATAGTTTTGTTGTACGATGCAAATAATGACCATATATGTAAACCTAAAGTCCATCGTCTTTCGCTCTACAACCGCAACTGAGACTGGTCCAATGCTCTTTCCGGTGTTTGGCTACAAAGTTGGTATTGGAGCCTGTCTGCGCATGCGCGTGCATCGTCCGGTGAGGGGTGCGGTCGCCCGCGCATCTCCCACCGCCCGCAGCTGTCGGCGCGTCATTATTGCTTCTTTTCTAATCGGAATTTGAACGCATACATGTCAAACGTAACAGCACCTAGTAAATTATACAGTTCACAAGTTTTGGGTTTAATTTATATTTAAACTCCTCAACAGAGCCAATGTGTGGTACAGTAGATATTGGAGTCAAACTTGGACACAAAGTTAAATCCAATGTACAACCGCGGTTTTATAAACAAGTTTTATGAACACCACGCTAGCTCTCTATTTACCACGTAACAAGCAAATAATATTGGCGTATGGCGTCGGAATAATAATAGCATTAGTTCATTTCTTTCCGTGGATGCTGAGAGAACCAGCCGAGAATGTATTTACCAACGTAATGGGAAGCAGCTTTACTTTGTTATTCAATCAAAACCTACTGTGGTTTCCAAGACACCTGTCAAGCGCCGAGATTAAGGCAAATTATTCTTTTTTTAAAGAGGGAGGTCTATGTTCTATACTATGGTCACAGCAAACTCACTGGTAACAGTAGTTAATGTATCGACTGTGGAAAAGCACTGTGACCTAATATAGCGGTACGTACTCTCTTAGCATAAACTGGCATTCAACGTGTTGCAAAACCCATGATCCGCATGCTCCAGCTAGCGATGACAGGACTAACACTATATTATCGCCTACTCCTGTTCACCAGAGCCCTGTGCTACAAACTTCACGCGCGCGGGCGCCGGGTGCTACCACTTCTCTTCGGACGCCGCCAACTGGAAAGGCGCCAGTTACGCGTGCCGCAGGCTGAAGGCCAACCTCCTGGAGATTGACGATGAAGGAGAAAGACGGCAACTAATGTCGGCCGTGTTCGCTGAGAAACGTCTCAAAGGTGAACGCATTGGATTACAGTAAGACGAAAATCTTGTCTTTAAACTTACAGACAAGGACCAATTTATGTCTTTTTTTTGTGTAATTTCTTATTTGTATATAATTACATGTGAGATAAAAATAAATATCCTTCTTTCTTCTTACTTTACCGTACTGTATCACTACACTGAACGACTGTCGATGTATACTTACACTTCTCTCCTTAATAATTCATCTGCGCGCGATGAGCAGACGGCTACGCAATTATGGAAACAGAACCGTTTGTGTTAATTCAGGCGGTGACTTCTGGACGGGCGGCCTGAACCCCGGCCTGCTGTGGATCTGGTCGCACTCGGCGCAGGCGGTGGTGAACAACGCCACGTCCGCCAACAGCACGCAGGCCGCCACCACCATCGTGGGCGAGGGCCGCTGCCTCGCCTGGGTGTACGACCCTGCAGCCGCGGCCTACGTGTACAGGGGGCAAGACTGCTCCCTTAGACACAGGTACAGTATTTTATTTCATGAGAAGGGCTTGGGGACTTCTGAATTTTATTGCCATATTGGAAGTACCATATTGCATATATTGAAGCGTTGGCTGGATGTTGTGACCGAAGACATGGAAGTCAATGGACTTAAGTTTGAGGATGTCAAAGACTGAACAAAGTGGAGGAAACTTAATAGGAAGGTGGATCCTAACAATGGAAGCTGGGATTAATAACGCCAAGAAGAAGATTGGCAGTACCATATTGGCATCGAGATTCGTCACCCGACACCTTTCGTTTCCTGCAGTGCCAAAAAATGGGCTGCGGATAGGCACTTTGCTACATCAAATGTTTTTAGTAAGTGAACAGAAGTGGTCTCTGCCTACCCACGTTTTTCGGAAGTATAGTGATCAGTATCCCCTCCTGTCACGCGGGAGATCGGAGACCGGGGTTCGGTTCCTCGACGGAGCGCCAGGGAAAAAGGTGCGACTGTCTGTATGTATTGGCAGTACCAGACCAGGCACTTCAGCATGGAACGCTTTCTTTAATATAACATGCATTCTACGGTCATTAACATGAATGGGGGTAACGTTTTTTTCACACAAGAAACAAAAACGCATTGAATAAAATAAATATTGGATATTAGTTATTTCTTGGTTAAACATTTAAAGAGCCTTTATTGCGCAGACGTGACCAAAACTCATGTTGATCGTGTGTGCAAATGAATCCATATGTGATCGTGTACATGTTTTTTTTTCGGAAAGCTTAGCGTACGGAGTGCGATTGTGGCTAACATGTTACGTATTTTTGCTTACACGGGTTCAAGGCCCGTATAGCTGGGGGGCGCAGTATCTTTGATACGGCTGATACGACGGTAGCGAGGTCCCTGCTACTTAAAATACTTTCACAACGGATATCGGCAGAAATGTAGCAAATTGGTCAAACGCTATAGACTAAAAAGAACGACTATAGACATATTTCTCGTGTGTCGGCAGGTACATCTGTGAGAAAGAAGAAGATAAGGCTAAGCTGAGTAATGAGATCGAAAGGGTCGCCAGGAAACTGAGGAGTCAGCGAGACGGCCACACCAGGACACCGAAGATCATATGGACCGAAGACGAACCATGATCAGGAAGCACCGGTCTTATACATAACGTAAATTAAGTTATTTATTATATTAGGGTAAATCAACTTTGTGACTGTGTAATAAAAATGCTCAAATAAAATATCACATTACTCCATTTTCTTTTGTGTTGTTTATAAATAAACATTATTAAACTTTAATAATTTATAAAGGGCTGAGGACTTCAATATATTTTGCCAGGTTTTAGGGCATAGAACTATTCTCAGCCCTAAAACCTAGTTCTATAACTAGGCTCTATAATGGGTCCCCTGGGTGACTAGTGTTTTAAAACATTCAGTATTTCTATGGGAGCTTGAAACTGTCGTTTGGGTCATTAAATATATTTATTTAAAATACATTTGTCACGCAGTTTTGATTTTTCTTTTCAATAATGTTTTTATTAAAAGATTATTGAAAAGAAAAACCAAAACTGCGTGACAAATGTATTTTTTTTTTATAATTCTGATATACCCGGCGTCACTTTCACAGTTAAGACGAATCTAACGACACCGCTCAAGCTAAGACCTATCAAGCCGTTTAGGGCACAGAGCGTGCCAAAGAAATATATAATACATACATACATACACTCGAAAAACATAACCCTCCTGGCGCAGCCGGGTAAAAAGCGTTAAATTGCTTAAAACAAACCTGCAATATGTGCCAGTTTATTCTTTATTTATCTAATAGTTAACGTTGTTACAAGTAATTGCTCTGCTCTAGTTTAGACGTAAATAAATATAAGTTACAAGGGACAATCAAAAACCAAAAAAAAGATTTGATTCCCCATTAGGGACGAGGACATAAAAAATAAACGTCATGGGAATAATTTCTTATCGTATATTTTTATAATATTTACAGGTTATAAGAATCACAACGAAATAACTTATAAATAAATAAATTATTAATTAAATTATCGACAGACATTGTAACGCAAAAGTAAAGCTACACTCCCAACATGGTCCTGTGATAATTTTGTAAATTCTGTTGTAACACAACTAAATTTAGTCTCTCCCTATCTTTTTCTAATGTCAAACGCCAAAACGGGATAGCAACAATTTTGGCGCCGTCAGTTTTGTTTAGATACGACAAAATTAAGCTCTACATGCAAATTTAGACGTAATCTCGGAGCATGCCGACTAAAGATAAGCAAAAACGCAACATTTTTTGTACCATATGATAAAAATGTGGGTTGGTACTCGCTAAAAATATTTGCTATCTCGTTATGATGTTTAACATTAGAAAAAGATAGGGAGAGTCGAAATATAGTTTTTTATGACCTTACTGGATAGGATTAGTCTTGCGTTTCTATTTAGACAGATTTAGATAAAAAAATCACATCAATTTACACACGAATTCAAATGAATTACCAAGGGTTTCAAGTTACTTTAGAAATTTAGTTTTAGCCCGCGGCTCCGCCCGCATGAATGTCAGTTTTCTACTTAACCGTATATTTATATAAAAAGCCTTAGAACCACTTCTACTTGAGCTCTCGTACCGTAATGGTGGCTACTGAAACAGAGCTTATGAGTTGAACTTGCCCGATTTTGATGAAAATCGATATTCACGCGGGCGGAGCCGCGGGCGAAAGCCATTTCATAAATATTATTAATTAATTTCTATAGCAACTTTAAACTATCAGTAATTTGTTAAATATTCATCGACGATACCACCGTTGAATATTATTTTCTAAATCAATGCCATCAGCCATAAACACACAGATCCGTCAATCCGAACTATTCCGAATGAATTGCGACTATATATCAACCTTATTTCATTAGTATTTAGGTTCATAATTTAACGTAATGCAGTTTATAATGACATTCGTTGAATACAATCACTACAGGGAGTGACGCTCCCGAAGTGGCAACGAATAGGTGTGGAGGCGAGAATCACGCTTTGTGCAAACCGATAACGATGTCAGATATCATAGTATGAAATAAAAATAAACAGATGGTCGGTGACGTCATATAATTCAATATCTGGGCATATAATGGATGAAACATTAGAACAACGCCGTCATCTAGTCTATAACACAGAGAACAATAAAACAACTTCTATCAGATCCTCGTGTGTAGGAGGTACAAAGTATTTGAATAGTCGCAAACATCTCAGTTTGCTTTTGTTAGTATATAAAGAACAATCCAATTAAAAAATTTTGTGTTATGCAGGCCGCGTTAAATGTATCGAGCAGCAAACTTCGAACATCATTTGACTGGTTATATTTACAGATTATTTAGGGAGCCCTATCTACAGTATGTTCGCAACCAAGGTGGTGTAATCCAATCAAAACACTTCCAATCAAGTCCCGCTAAATTTAATCTATAAGTTTTAAATCGCAAAAGTTTAAAAAATTTCACTTGATTGCATCAGTTATAAGACATTGTTATAACAATCATATATATCAAATTCTTTTATCGCATTTCACCTTTTTGAAACTGCGGGCATTTGATAATAACGCTATCTAGTTCAGTAATTATGATATCTAGCCATTAGCGTTATCTATTTACATTAAAATTAAATTATAAAAAAAATACATAAATTCTCTAATAAAAGCATCGGGGTTGTGAGCAGCAGAAATATCCTGTGACGTAAGGAGCATGTTCTACTATATCCAAGGTCACAGAACGTCGAAATTACGTGTCTATGGAAATAATCCCTCGTTCCTTTCAAGGGTCACGTCCAGCAGTGGGCTAAAATATTTATAGTTACTTAGCGCGAATTGCTGCGATAAATTTTATTTTTTTTTACAATATTTAAACCAGTACTTGACTACAATCCCACCTGATGGTAAGTGGGGTGATGTAAACTAGGGTGATAAAACGTACTATAAGCTAGTACGTTTTCCACTTTATACCTATTCACTCTTGTCTTAAAGACACCCACATTATAATCTGACGGAAAAACTGACGCGGGAAGACTACTCCAGTCTTTGGCTGCACGTATTATGAACGTAGAAGCAAATTGCTTCGTGCGGGTGACAGGGATGTCTATGAGCTAGCAGTCCGATGGTGAAAGTGGGATGGAGGAATTAAATCGTGTAATTTCTGCGCACGCTCTCCAAAATGTATCATGTAGAATACTGAAAAGCTGGTTACCATACAGAATTTTAATATTTTATTTCTTTTACGATACGATGTGTCCCATTAAGTGATCTATAAAAATGAGTTTAAATAAGTTAAATATTTAAAACTAATATAAAAATGCTAATGATAATACAACATTATCAGCCCGTGGAAGTTCACTGCTGGACGTAGGCCTGCACCTTAAAAAAGGAAGGATTTGCCATATTTGGCAAGCGTATTGGAGATCGCAGTAGATTTTGTTTGAATAACAAGATAACGTTATCATTACTATAACGGTACGGTAACGGTTAGGATAACGTGGATCCTATCCCGTTATCATTATCGTTGTACATAATACATACATAGTAACAATTCATAAAAATCAATTAAGTAAAACTAGTGATGACTTTTAACAATATTTCTACTACTCTCTCGCAATCGGGTAATAAGTACCTTGTCACAAACAGGTTTGGGAGAAAGAGAGGGAACTATGACAAGGTACTTATCCCCCATTTGTGCGGTGATGCATCGAATAATATCTACACTTAGACAAAACTTGTGCACTAACGCTAGATAATTGTACAATATTTACAAATTGGTTCTTCTTCTATTTCTCATATTGACAATCGGCTGCGAATTCATCAGTGACGAGTGTATATACATTTTTTGAAGTTATATAATATTTTTCGAGTTAACAATAAAAGCTGTGGTGTCAAAGAAAAAGGGGATAAGTCGGCAAATGAAATGTTTGCACATACGGGTCTAAAACATCGAATTACTGTTATATATAAAAAAGTTTATTTTATATATATTCTACTTAAATTTGACAAACAAATTGAGGCATGTCATAAATTCAAAAGGTGCAATAAGTTGGATGTAGTCATCTCTTAGCTTACTATCATTAGTTGATGCTAGATGAGATTCCCCTTTACCTTAATACCACAAAAATATCGGTGTATGACATTTGCTTCTTTGGAGTTATGATGTCAATCCGACGAATACCACTTTGACCAGACAAAATTCTCACAGGCCTATTGCCTTAAAAAGACTCGTTCAAGTGAACGAGTCTTTTTAAGGCAATAGGCCTGTGTAAGGAAAAATAAGGCAAAAGTGTGACCATCGCTGACTTCAGCGATGGTCACACTTTTATTCCAACGTTTCAATATCGTTCACGGTTATTGACTATTGATAAACAAAATAACACCAAAGTTATACATCAAACATATGACACTAAAATAAACTGATATGACACTAAAACAAATTTGTACGTGATGCGTCAGTCGGATTGCCGCCAAAACTCCTATAAATTGGTAAATGATAACAGTATCAGAGTAATTTCAAACAATAAGCTGGACATTTTACAGTAAATATATCACAGTTAGGCAGTATGCTAACAGTATGTTAAAAGGATAGAACAGCAACCAAACTAGCCTATAGATATTGGTGTAAATTCTGCTGTAACAAGACTAAATTTAGGCTCTCCCTATCTTTTTCTAATATCAAATGCCAAAACGAGATAACAAGAATTTTGGTGCTGTCAGTTTTGTTTAGACACGTCAAAATTAACTTCCACATATAAATTTAGACGTAACCTTGGAACATTCGGATTAGTTACGCAAAAACGCAATGTTTTTTATACTATTTGAAAGAAAAGTAAGTTGATACTCACTAAAAATGTTTGCTATTTCGTTTTGGTGTTTGGCTATAAAAAAAAATAGGGAGAGCGTAAATTTAGTTTAAATTGTGTTACATCAGAATTGACACTACTGTTTCCGAGTTAATTTAACTTGTTTCATATTTATAATAATTCGTGCCAATAATGTATGGATATGAAAATGGTTCTCATTCTCGTTTCCTCTCGCTCGCACAGTGTTAGTGCGAGAGAAATGGAATGAACTAGAAATTGTATGAATGAATTGTTAAAGATACAAGTAAGATAGGGACAATCTGAAAACTGTGTAATTTTTTTACATAATGCCTCTGTACAAAAACTTAGTTTAAAATAACTGTTAATTTCATAGTAAAAGTTAGGATGTACATACATGAGACAGGGCAGCTAAGTCTGACCTGAGATAGACGTATGTAAAAGCGAATAGAATCCAATCCACCTCAAATCAATTTTAAAATGTCTAGACATTTACATTTTGAATTCTTAATTAGAGTCGCGCAGTGATTGTTGGCTTTAATGTAATTTTCGAAAATAACTTTATATTTTGGTTCGCTCACTACACATTTTTATTCTCAAAATGTTAATTACGATTGGTTTCCAATAATACAGGCAACAATTATTTAGTAATAAACAATGTAATGTAATTAACAATATAATTAGTAGTGCTAAGCACGACTCGGGATCGAAAATGTCGCGGGTTCGATCCCGGTCCCGTACCACTGCGTTATTTCAAACTCATGTACGGTCTACATTGTAGACACCAATGTTCTCAACGGAGAAGGAAAACTTCCCGAAAAAACCTGTCTGAAGTCTACCAACCCGCACTAAATCAGCGTAATAGACTACGGCCTAATCCTGCACCTAATTAGGGGAGGTCTGCGCCCTTGTAGTGGGGATGAATATAGACTGGGGATGCAGAGTATAGATACTTATGGCAGTTATTGTGGATTGGATTCCTTTCTGCTTAACAACATCCAGTTTTTGAACTTGACAAGGTACCTTGTAGCACCGTTCAATAGGGAACTCTTAACCAATGTATTCACCTACAGTGACACAGTCCTGGCTTCGAAATAGGTCAGAGCGTCAACAGCTTACGTCATGTCCAGCGAGCGTACTCCGGTTAATTGAAGTGGAACTTAAACTGGAAGGGGCTGCCATGCTGGAAGTGATGGAAGGGGTTGTGGAAGGGTCCACCGCCAGACCGCTGCGCTTCTGGATCCAGGGGGTCTGTGCCTGCGTCGAACTGCGCACGCTTCTCCGGGTCCGTCAGCACCTGGCGGTAATTTATAAAGGGAATGAGATAAAATAAACTATATTGAGTTTCTTTGTAAGAAAAGAAATGTTTATTGTTTTAAAACAGTAAAAAACCTGGAATTTAAACTAATTATACAATGGAATCCATTCTGATGTAACACAAACTAAATTTAGACTCTCTCTATCTTTTTCTAATTTCAAACACCAAAACGAGATAGCAAATATTTTTAACGAGTACCAACCTACATTTCTATCAAAAGTATACAAAAAATGTTGTGTTTTTGCATCTCTTTAGTGGGTATATTCTGAGGTCACGTCTAGATTTCTTAATTTTGACGTATCTAAACAAAACTGACCGCACCAAAATTGTAGCTATCTCGTTTTAGCGCTTGACTTTAGAAAAAGTTGGGGGAGACTAAATTTAGTTGTGTTACAATAGAATTACCACCAATATTAATAATTCTACCTGTAACAAAAGAAACTACATTAAAGTTTATTCTTCAAATAATCACTCCCATATTCTCACTTTTAAATCACAATATACCTATCCAACATTAACATACGTTTACACGGCAAATTTAAATCTAAAGAAATGAATTAATTTCTTTATAAAGATAATTTACACACACTGATCTATGTGGAGAAAACTGGGTTATTTTGGTGGGAATTCTATTGTAACAATAGTTAACTAAATTTAGACTATTTAGAGGGTTCACCGGAACCAGCTAAATTTTGAAAGTGGTCTATGAGATCATATAGAACTCACCCGAATTAAATCTCATTTTATTGCAATTATTGTGCAATAGTCAATACGTCAGCGAGCACAAACGAATATGTGTATCTTTAAATAAGTTTTTTTTCTTTAATTTTCTATGAAAGTTGGAGACTTCAGATTACCATTAAATTCGGTGGGCATCAATATAATTTTATCTCATAAGTTTTACTCTATGACAGAGACAGGCTCGCCTGTCACTGACATTCAAATGAATGTCAGTGACAGGCGAGCCGTCTGACGTCGGCTCGTGGGTTTACCTCCTTGGCGGCGGCGATGTCGATGAACTTCTTCTCGGCGATTTTCTTCTCGTCGCCGTGGTAGTTGTCGGGGTGCCACTTCTGCGCCGCCTTGCGGTACGCCTTGATAACTTCCTGCTTAGTCGCAGACCTGCCGACAGATGCGCCGCTCATTATCTACTTTATCTTACGTTACCAACGTTATTCCAACCTAAGATCCGATGCGCCGCTCATTATCTACTTCATCTTACGTTACCAACGTTACCCCAACCTAAGACCCGATGCGCCACTCATTATCTACATCATCTTCGTGACCAACGTCATCCCAACCTAACGCCCGATGCGCTGCTCATTGTCTACTTCATCTTCGTTACCAACGTTAGGTTATCCCAACCTAAGACCCGATGCGCCGCTCATTATGTACTTCATTTTCGTTATCAATGTTATCCCAATCTAAAGCAAGTTCGGCTGTTTACAGGGGTGTGGCCATGGAGCCAGGTTCAGGTGGCCAACTACCGTCTGAAGTCACCTCCAGTAGCCCCTACAACCCTAAAGCCAAATCAGGTTGGAAACGTCTTTGCGTTTGTAGTAGTGTACGGTTAGCAGATAAACAAACACCTTTTATATTTTTTATTTTTGTAGGTAGATTGTTAATATTATCGATCGTAGCAGGTGGAAAGAAGTGGTCTCTGCTTACCCCAATGGGAAAGAGGCGTGACTGTATGTATGTACATATGTAGTATATACTATGGTCTCTGCCTACCCTTATGAGATATCGGCGTGAGTGTATGTATGTTTGTATATTAAAAGTAATTTAATATGCATAATTAACTTCTAACGCTACTTATAAGTGATTGATCCGAGAGTGCGAGATACGTGGTAGCTAGGGCAAACTGGTTTATATCGGTTTTACTCACTGTTTGTATAAATACTACTACAAACACAAAAACCTCTCCAAGCTGTTTTAAATAAACGTACCTCTTAACTCCTAATATCTTGTAGTAGTCCCTCTGCTCGGACTGTTTCTGTAGTTTCTGTGCGCGGCTCAAGCCATCCTTCGCGCGCTGCAGCCCTTCCTCCAGCTCTAACGCCTCCTTGTACGATTTGATCGCTGTAGGGAACGAATACAAAAATTAGTTCGACATATATTAGATCAGGGAGAGTACTCAGTCTTTTAGCCAGTCCCGCAAATATAGTTAAGTATACGGCTAAGCGACCCCGAACTACTACTGTCTCTCCCTATTCCTTCCGAGATAGTAGTATCCTATAACTTATAGTCCTTTTCCCAATTTCTATATACCTTCCTCAATAAACCTTTCCTACCTTACCTTCTTTCCTTTCAAAGGAAACATGGTGATTAATAACTGTGGAATAAATAAAAGCGGTCTCCTCACCATCGTCGAACATGTCCAGCCCGAGCAGCGCGTCGCCGCGGTCGCACAGGATCCGCGCGTCGCGCTGCAGCTCCAGCGCCGCGCCGCACTGCGCCAGCGCCTCGGCGTACTGCTCGTCCTGACACGCACAGTTAAACTTATCAGCCATAAGCGGCGATGACACCTTTCATCATCGTAGAAAGTTCTAGCAAGTGTCCCACAAAGGTCTCACGTGTTTTGGAGCACATTCCAGAGGTTTTTATTTAATTTTAAGTCATTTTTATGTAAGTTAATAACCAAAATTACAGACAGCTAGATATGTGCCGCAGTTCCGTTCGCGTGCATTTTTTATTATTATACAAATATTAATGTCGGTGTAGGAACTTCAACGAGTGTCATAGAGCTTCTTCAGACAGAATTCTACAATTACCGAAATATTTGTAATTCTTATACTCTACGGATATATACATCGTCTGTGATGTCCCGAAGTTGGCAACAACCCGAGTGAAGCATCACTTGAAGTTTTATATTACTTTCTTGTTTAATACATAAATTTGATGTTGTTTTGTGGATTAATCGTGGAATAATCGTGAACAATATTGAAACAATGGAATCAAACTGTAACTAACTAACTAACATAGCAAACTGGCAGTATTTTTTCAAGGCAATAAGCCTGCGGATACACTTGCCCAGTCAATGTTTTATTGTAATTTTAATGTGGTAATTTTCGGATTACCGTCAAAATTCCCAAGAAGCTATTAAATATGATCCATTAGCATTTTATTTGATAAATTGACTCAAGTATATACTAAAATGATGACTTGGCCTAAAGGTCTCAGATACCAGGCCATAAAATCTGTGACGTCCCGGGGCGCTTACCTGTGAGTAGCAGCTGCAGAGCCATTTCCTGGCCTCGAACACGACGAGCGTGACCTCATCTTCCAGCTTGAGCACCTTGTTGGCGCTAGCGATGCAGCCGCTGTAGTCGCGCGCCTGGCTCATCTCCTCGCAGTCCAGCAGTAACTTGTCCACCTTCTTCACCTTTTTGTAGAACGGGAAGCACTTCTTGTGCTCCGGGTCTAGCTTCAGACATTCGCGAATTTCCTGCGCAATAACAGATTTACGTGATTTTTGCAATAATGCAATCAAGATAATTAAATTATGATATATAAAATTGTTAAATGAAAAATTTTGTAAATCAAATATATTAAAAAAAAGAACTCAGATTGACTAATTACGGGCTTCTGAAACCAAATCGGTCAATGTTTGTTTGTTTGTTCGAGCTTCACCCAACAAACCAGCGGGTAAATTTTGGTCAAACTATTCCGACTTAAATGTTACGGCATGTTTTATAAAAGTTGATCCAATAGAATTGAAGATACAGCTTGGTCCCTGTTTTAGTAGTCGCCGTTAAGGTACGAGAGCTCAAGTAAAAGTGGTTCTTATGCTTCTATACTATTATAAAATTGTTAAATGTCAAATGTTGTAAAAAGAAGATATTTAAAAAAAACAATACTCAGATCGACTAATTAAGAGCTTTTGAAATCAAATACGTTGATGTTTGTTTCTTTGTTTGTTCGAGTTTCACGCAAAAACCAGCAGGTAAATTTTGGTCAAACTGTTACAACCTTAAAGGCACTATTCCAACTTAAATGTTGTGGCATGTTTCATCAAAGTCGGTCCAGTAGAATTGAAAATACAGCTTGATCCCTATTTTAGTAGCCACCGTTAAGGCACGAGAGCTAAAGTAGAAGTGGTTCTAATGCTTTTAATATAAATCTATGATTGTTTCGGGATTTCCCGTGTAGTGGAAAACCGACAGTCCCGCGGGCAAAGGCTAGTATTAGTATAAAACACTAAAATGAAACTTCAGTCGATGCATCTCTCAAATTCCTGCCAACACTCCCTTCTCACAAATAAATATTCATTTATTTGTATTCGTAAGTCAATAGTCGGAATCCCGACGAACGACGCTGATATTTGTGTGGTTTCACAATTGACAAACTGGTTTCATAATAATATAAACTATACTTGAATGTAGCGAACTGCATAATGGCATATTTAATATTGTTACGATCAATTAATTTTAATAGTAATACCCAAACTTCTTGCCACGCTGAATTCAGCGGCCGTCTCAAACGAGATGAGTCAAACTATTACAGTCTGGTCCCTAGTTTAGTAGCCGCCGTTAAAGTACGAAAGCTCAAGTAAAAGTGATTCTACGACTTTTTATACAAATCTAATGATTTTTTCTGGATTTCAGATGTAGCAGAAAACGGACTTTCACGCGGGCGGAGCCGAGGGCAAAAGCTAGTTACAATATACAACATGGTGACAAGGATCGACAAAGTAACGCTCTAATGGTTGTAATTTAAGAAGGATGAGCGAGATTCGACTGACGAAATGAATATACGGGGCCAACGGGTACCAACCTTAAGGGCATCGTTGACGTGGCCCAACCTGTACAGGAGCGTGGCCAGCCTGTAGTAACCATCCGTGGAGTCCTGCTGCAGTCTGTTCACCGATCTGATGTCTGAAACCGCTGAGAACAGGTCGTTCTGAAACAAACACAATACAAGTTATATCTCGTGTGTACTGTGTAGTACATCGGTGGTCTAGTGTTGCCAGACACGACTTGCAATGAAAAGTTAATGGGTTCGATCCCGGTCCCATACCACTGAGTTATTTCTGATTCATGTACGGACACATGATAGATCGAATCCGCAACCTTTCGATTGCAGGTCGTATCTATAATCACTACACCACCAATGTAGTAACCACATTTCGTGTAAAGCGCTTCAATTCCCCTCAGCTGTGACTCAACAGTGGCAGCCATGTTACGCAATATTCGCGGATATCGGTGCTTTGATGTCACGTGACTATACCATCCTTGTTCATTCCCTGTACTTTGTGCAAGTAAGAGCAGGAAAGATACAGTTACAGGGCTAAATTAAACATCGCATTA
Source organism: Thaumetopoea pityocampa (assembly GCA_017165845.1). Taxonomy (NCBI): domain Eukaryota; kingdom Metazoa; phylum Arthropoda; class Insecta; order Lepidoptera; family Notodontidae; genus Thaumetopoea; species Thaumetopoea pityocampa. The sequence continues at coordinate 17,483 of WUAW01010482.1, forward strand.
CGTCACGGTCGTAAAGCGGGGTCAACAGTTGAGGGGTTAATGGTTTTCCAGATTTTGTATCCGAGTGTGTACCCACGGCTCTCTCTAGGTCTTCTGTCCGTCTGATGGAAGACCTACCGTTTTCCACCTCGTATTCAAGAATATTAACATCTTCAATTTATTAAACCATTAAGTTAGGTCAATGCTTTGGTTTTTTTTTACAGATATCCTCATATAGAAAATTGTTAAGTAAGGAAACTCTGACCAAAGCTATATATAAGTCAGAATCATTGCTATTGGTGGTAATTCTGCTGTAACATAATCGAACTACATTCAGGCTCTCCCTTTCTTTTTCTAATGCCAAATGTCAAAATGAGATAGCTACAATTTTAGTAATTTTAGTGCTAATACGGACTAAAGATGCGCAAAACGAAACATTTTTTACTACTTGACAGAAGAGTAGGTTAGTACTGGCTGAAAATGTTTGGTATCTCATTTTGATGTTTGGCATTAGAAAAAGATAAGGGGAGCCTAAATTTGTGTTACATCAGAATTGACACTATTATATGGGAACACACAGAATACTCTCAAGTTCAGTTAGGAGGTTAACAGTTAGAGATATCTCTGTTCACTGTCAGCATTGGCAACAAATGCAGCAAGTCCTTTATCTTTAGGTTCTGGCGATTCCCATCATCATCACCTTCAGCCATTGAATTAGTCTGCTGGCGACAGAATTTGTGGTTTACTCACCAGCGCGATGTAGCATTCCGCGCGCAGCTGCCGCAGGTGCGCGGACCAGGGCGACACCTCAAGCAGGCGCGTGGCCAGCTCGACGGCGGCGCGGAAGTCCCCGCCGCGGTAATACGCCTCCACCAGACGCAGGTCGTCCATATACTCGTCTATCCTGTGATAGTTGTTTATCGCCTCCTCGTTGTATGGGTCTGCGTATGTCTGAAACAATATTAATGGCACAAATCATAAATCAGGGCCATATATGGCAATACTGAAGTGGCAGTGGGTGGGGCACATAGCTCACAGAACCGATGATAGTTGGGTTTAGGGTTGGATTCCGGCCTTACCTTGGAGTATTGCTTAACAGCTGTGGGATGCACAATAGTAGTGTCTTGTGTTCCCAGGCCATGTAGGGATAGAAGGTAATGAGTGAGATGACAGCCTTGCTCGTGAAGGTTCTAGTAACACTCTAATACCTTAGTTCCCAAAGTAGTCCAAGTGGACCCCCAGGGATCCACGGGAGACTCGACGGGGGTCTACGTTGGCGTACGCAAATTTCCATAGTTGGATCTAATCTTCACATTTTTTGTCGAGTTTTTGGAATATGGTAGAAATGTAGCTGCAGAGGATCCACCGAAACCAGCTAAATTTTGAAAGTGGTCTATGAGAAAAAAAGCCTGGTAACCTCTGCTCTAATAGGTTAACAGCTATTTGTAGGTAGGGATAAGGATTTACAAAGGCGTATTATAGGTGTATGTAAAGTATAACAAAGTGGAGCACTGTCACACTACAAACTTTTTGTAGAGAAATGAAGTACAAGGCGAGAAACCACCCAGGCTCAACAGGTTCTTATATAGGATGAATCTATCCAATTTATTGTCACAGTATGTCGATACTGTGACAAGAAAGAAATCTTCAAGACCTTCCAAATACTAACTTACCATTAAGGTAAAAAATCTAACCAGAATGAATCTATCCAACATTACAGCATGTTGATACAGTGGCAAGAAAGAAATTTTCAAGATTTACCAGATATTAATTCACCATTTAGGAAAATCCAACCCGTATGAATCTGTCCAACACTACCGCATGTCGATACTGTGGCAAGAAAGAAATCTTCAAGATTTTCCAGATACTAATTCACCGTTAAGGAAAATCCAACCAGGATGGATCTGTCCAACATGTTGATACTGTGACAAGAAAGTTGAAACCTTCAAGATCTTTCAAATGCTAACTCACAATTAAGGCAAAGTCCAACCTGCTGGGGTTGTACAACTAGGGCAGTACAAAATATCCTATAGAATCAAACAGGTTACATTAACCAATCGAGACACTTTTTCGCCCCATTTTTCAACAGTTATTTCTCCTATGATATCGATTTTTAAAAAATCCAGGAAACCTTATTTCCATGCAAAATTTCTTCAGCCTTCAGAAACGGGGCCCAAAATTTTTGAAAAATGCAACGCAGCAAAGTTATATCTGATTATTTAGAAAAAAAGCATTTTTTCGCTACAATATTTTATTCAATCGGCATTATCTCATCGAAATTTGATGGGGGGGGGGGGGGGAATCCCCATAAAAGAGAAAAAAATTCAGTTGGGTCCAGATTTTGCGTCCATGGATTCTGATCTTCAAAATGAACAGCTAATAATTATGAAATTAAAGATGGCGGAGTCCAATATGGCGACTTGAAGCCGAACACGTGACACTTACCCGGACACGAGTGTCTTATCGATGGCATTTGTACGATACAGATACTCCGACGCTAAGACTCTTGGATCAAAAAACTGAGTACTTATAATGGAGTTAGAGGGCCAAGAAACGCATACTATTTGTTGCTTTTTTAATTTTTATTTCAGACTTAAAGTAATTAGTAGTTATGTTACTAATAACGCTCTGTCTCCACGTTCACGTAAATACTTTTCGGGACGAAACACAAAATTGCAATAGAAGATTTCGATTGCTGAAATCCGCTCATTCTCAGTATCCTCGATTATCATCTATCATCATCAGCCCAAGGTGGCCATGTCTTAGGAATACCGCCAAAATGACAGTACATCAAAATAACTATCAATTAGACAAGTTAAAGTTGGTAAGAACCTATGAGTTGATGCTCTCCAAACTCCTGGGCTGATCTTCATATATTACAGCTAAGAACCATCTCGATCACATCAGCTATCAAACGAAAAAACTATCAAAATTGGTCCATTCGTTTGTGAGCTACGAGGCCACAGAAAGACATATAGATACACAGACACACACGTCAAACTTATAACACCCCTCTTTTTGCATCGGGGGTTAAAAATAAGGAGGAAGTGTGACAATGAAAATGTCTGACTACAGTTCTATACATATAATAAAATCGTAAACCAGCCGTCTGTACATTGAATATTTTTTCAAAAACAATCTATACTCATTGTACTATGTTACCCGGGGCCAAAAATTTTTAGAAGTTTTGTCTGTTTGTCGGTTTGTCTGTGCGTTTGTGCACGCTAATCTCAGAAACGCTTGGTGCATCGTGGTAAGCTTCCTGTAACATTTAGTGTTTGTTTCATTCCAATCGGTTCACAAACAATAAAATTAAGTTAATTGAAATAATACGCGATATTCTAGAAACGCGCTTCGGTAGCGCGGACGGGGTCGCGGGCACAGCTAGTACCTAATATGTTGGTTCTTGCATCACATTCTGTGAAACAGCACGACAGCGATCAGTACAGGTGTGTCGGCGTGTAATAAAATATACCTTAGGAAATTACAGTCACGACACGTACGTAACTGATAAAACATTTATAATTCGTGATAAAATTAACCGTTTGCCGTAAAGCCACGCGGGCGAGGTTACGCGGGTGTGGATCAATGTCACGGACAATAAAATAAATGAGCGATAAAAAGTAATTACCGAATAGACTGTTGCATAAAAAGCTGTTCATTTCAATGTCTAAAACCAGTACAAATTACACTGTGAAAATTAGATACTACGTTCTAATGTAATGTGTCTATGAAGGAATCTTATTAGAAAACTAGCTTTTGCCCGCGGCTCCGCCCGCGTGAATGTCGGTTTTCCGCTACATAGGAAATCCCGACACAATCATAGATTTATATAAAAAAAAACCTTTGGAACTACTTTTTTTTTACCTCTCGTACGTTAACGGCGGCTACTAAAACAGGGATCAAGCTGTATCTTCAATTCTACTGGATCTATTTTAATGAAACCTACCGCATTATTTAAGTCGGAATACTACCTTTAAGACTGTAATAGGTTAACCAAAATCTACCAGCTGGTTTCTGCGTGAAGCCCAAACAAACAAACAAACATCGACGGATTAGGTTTCAGAAGCCCTTAATTAGTCGACTAATTAGTGCAATAATAGATAAATTCTCGTTATTATAGGCCTGACATCTAATGATTTGCAAATTTTATACCTACATTTTTATATGCATTGGGGCCCAGTCAAATAGGATTCATATATCGTTCATCCAATAGAATAGAACAATGACGTAATTACATTTTTGCAATTTATCAGAAGAAGCGTTTCAGTTTAAAATTGGATTATACCCATTTTGTAAATCATATCAATTATCATGAATTTTCATAATTTATTTATAGATTATTATTAATAATTTGAGCATCCTCGAAAAAAAATCATATTAAACAACAAATCATCCAAATTAAACTCAAAGTAAAATTTTAACTTTTTTGCAATTACGTCATTATTCTATTGGTTGAGCGATATGTTGTATGATAAGACCTTATATGTACAACTGTATATTGTACCTAAATAGTTATCTAAATAATATAAGTTATTATGATTACATATTGTATACATTTTAGAGATAAAAAAGCATATGTTACACTTTAACACTTTATTCAATATTCCGTTGCTCTTCTAACCTATTTTGTGTATAGCTTTTTTTATTCCAGTGTACATATGTTACTGTATACATGTGATAACACATACAGTATACAGTATGTATACAGTAACATATGTAACCCCACCCCACTAAGATCTACTCGTATATATAAATATACGAGTAGATCTTAGTGGGGTAAATGTATTAACTAATGTGTAGGTTTCGTGTGACGACATAAAATTGGTCATTGACTACAGGTCTCTTTGATACAACAATAGTTTTGTTAACGTACTCGTTGCCCGCGGGGGCGAAATGTGAACTGCGGATAGCCACTTTGCTACATTAAACGATCGTAGCAGGTGGAAAGAAGTGGTCTCTACCTACCCCGAAAAGGAGAGGCGTGACTGTATGTATGTAGTATGTACTATGGTCTCTGCCTACTCTTGTGGGATATCGGCGTGGGTGTATATGTGTATGTACTCACCACTTCTAAGTAGTCCTCTTTAGCATCAACATATTGTGCTAGTTTGAGATAGACATTGGCTCTATGTAACCGAGCCGCCGTGAAGTCAGCCTTTAGCTCCAACACCTGTGCAATACAATATGGAGAACTTAAATAGTCTACTTTAACACTTTAGACATTATAATAATGGCGGCGTCGTGGTTTGCCACCCGACACGTCTCGTTTCCCTCCTCGGGGGCGAAAAGTGCGCTACGGATAGCCATTTTGCTCGTAGCAAGTGGAAAGAAGTGGTCTCTGCCTACCCCAATTCCTTTGTAGTATAGTGGTCAATAGCCTGTCATGCGGGAGACTGGGATTCGATACCCCATCAGAGCTAGGGAAAAACGCGAGATTGTATGTGTTAATAAAATCTTGTTTGTTTTCTTCCTGGCATTATAAACTTTTACAGTTCACTTAATTAACCTACTCCAGTTTTCTGTTACCCCACATTACTAACTTTTTTAAACTTGTAAATAAAAAGTATGCAACATATTAAAATTAAATATTGCATCCATATTTTGTAGGATTCTTGAGATAGATTTATTTATATTGATCAAAATGTGATCAATGCTCAGGGGCATTGTAAATAAATAATATTTTTTATCACAATCCTAAAAAAGCCAAAATCAAATAAATAGTCAAAAAGCTGGTAACATCCCATTTTTATACTTTCTTTTAGAGCTCCGTTTTAGTTTTCAAATTGCCATTTAATTTTGTTGTTACTATTTTAATTAAAAATACATATATGTTACACAGTACATTGGTGGTGTAGTGGTGTTAGACACAGCTTACGATTGAAGGGTGGTGGATTCGATCCTGGTCCTGTACCACAGAGTTACTATTTGTAATTCATATACGGTCTACATTGTAGACATGAATGTACTTAATAAAGAAGGAAAACTTCATGAGGAAACCTGCATGCTCACATGGGTATGTGAAGTCTACCAACCCACACTAGGCTAGCGTGGTAGACTACAGCCTAATCCCCCTCCTGATCAGGGGAGGTGCCCCTGTAGTGGGGATGAATATGGACTGAGAACAATGATGCTGATATGTTACATAAAAAATACTTCAAAATGATTTTGCTGTCTAGCTCGAGTATAATAATGACATCAATTAATTTTTCCCTACTGATGCTGTGAGTACCAGCTAAGAGATGTAGTGAGACAATAGGCAGCATCCTGCTATTCAATTGAAATTTACTGTGAGCTCCAAGATGCCTAGCAAGCATGGAGATTACCCCTCAAACCCCTCTTTTTAAAGGAGGCGGCCAACGTGCAGCAGTAGACAGACTTCAATGGGGTAAGGATGAATGATTTTGAAAGATATTGGACAGTTAATGCTTACCTTAGTAAAATCTTGCAGGGCAAACTTCGCTTTGCCTAGAGCATAGTACACCGTGCCACGCTTGAAGTATGTGAGGTAGTTGTTAGGGTCACCCTCTGCGCAAAAATATTTATATTACGGATAATGAACTGACATACAAAATGATATTGCAATGAAATTAGGGACAAAACACTTCATAATTTAAAAAATATTAAATGTTGCATAGAATTAGCTGATATGTGTTATAGACAAAATTTATTCTGGGCAGTTGGACAGTTAGGTTGAAATATTCCGAGACCTTAATCAGTATCACTATTTTATGCCTGTGGGTACTGGGAGATGTACTAGGTTAACAGGCAGGAGGATTTTCCATGGATATAATATAACCAATATTTACTGTGATCTCCAAGATGCCCCACTAAGACTAGATCCTATCTTCCTTCTAATTTCAAATATTTTTACACTCTAAGTTTTGCTTGAAGAAAATTCAATTTTGAGTTAAACTTGGCTTTGTACATCTATTTTTTCTTTATTTAAATGTTTTTACCTGTTTGTGTACAATAGAGAATAAATAAATAAATGCCTGCCAAGCATGGCAATTACAAAAAAACTCCCTTTTATGAAAAAGGCCCATATTCAGCACTGCACTCATTGGCTGCTGATGGTGAAGATACACTATGTGAAAAGGCTATACTTCTCACAGTATCGGAGAAGAAAATTTCTATGAAAAATTAGATTGATTAGTTGGATGATTCATTTATAAAATAAGGGGTAAGATCCTCTTTGATATAGGACCCCATCTGTGCACTCTACCTGCAACTGAGCATCCTTGTTTATATACAATTTTGTTGAGATAAATATCAAAATACAATTTGTATGCAAAATTTATGAAAGGGGGAACTATTAACCATCTTTCTAACAAGTAGAACAATTCAAAATGTTTACCAATAAACTTACCATTGTAATTAGACATGGTAAAATTATATATTTATGTTTTTAATAGTAGTAAGGTATAAATAATTCAAAACTATATAATTCCTCAATTTATTTTCTACTCACAATTATTAATTATAGTTTTTATATGATACCAGCTGACTCAGTGAACTTCATACCACCTAGAACAATTTATTTGATTTTTGAACTATTTCTTTGGGTTTTTCTGATTTTATTTTCTCATAACCTACTAGGTATTGAGGCGAACAATACAAAAAAAAAATCCAATCCAGCAATTTTCGAGTTTTTGCGAGAGAATTGATTTTTATATATGCAGATTACACAAAAACAGGTGCATTATTTTAATCTGTACTCACAAAAAGAAAAGCCTAGACCATTGGCTTTATAGTTACTGAGTATGATTCTAACCCAGGGCTGCAATATTAATTAGTTTCTTCTATATATATATATATACAGAATACTTACCCACAGCCGCATGATAGTGTGTTAGCGCGTCGGAGAGCTGCCCCCTCGCCAAGAAGTCTCGCCCTAATTCCAGATGTTTGTTCACCTCTGACTGTGATGCGCATTCTGAAACTGCATCCAGACACATCAGAACACAATATATCACACAAACGAAACAAGAACACCATCAAATACGAAGGTTAGAAAATTTAAAGTATACACACATTCTAACATTACTTCTAGCACTAATAAAACGAGGCATGGCGTGACTTTGTTCCAGTTGATATTTGTTAAAGAGTCCATTATTTTAATATAATTTAATCACAGCTGTCTAAATATAAATCGACCGCGACTGAATTTCAATACAAAATAATCATTTGACGGAGCTGTGTTCCATGTTTCTGTCGTCTCTTTTCGTGGTCTGCTCCGATTGGTCCAAATCACACAAATAAAATGTCAAATTGAATCATGTCAAATCTGACAATCGCGTAGTGGGTATTTAAAAGAAAGCTTTTTAAAAATTATACTTCTTCTTCTTCTTTTTTCGGCTGCAAATTCGCGCCATTTCTGCCAGTGTCGAATGTATATATTTTATAAGTTATATAATATTTTTCAAGTTAACAATAAAATATCGGTGTATCACATTTTATTGCTTCTTGAGAGTTTTGAAGTCAATCCGAAGAATACCACTTATATCACGCATAATGCCTTGAAAAAATACGGTCACTTTACTATGTTAATCACAGTCTTTTTCCAATGTTTCAATATTGTTCACGATTATTGACGATTAATACACAAAACAACACCAAATTTATATATTAAACATCACAATAAACTAATATAAAATATTAAAATAAAACTTCAAGTGACGCTTCACTCGGGTTGGCGCCAAAACTCAAAATCTGGATTTATAATAACAGAGTACATTAATATAATACCTCAGAATAATGCTATAGTCTTTATTCTGAGTATAATACTGAATTTTATAATCCGCACCACAGTTATTACACTGATCATCTGTACTCTCTCGGGTAATTATATTCCGGTATGTCGGGTACAATCCAGAAATCCACAAGATTCCTTCTATTGCCAGTAAAAACGTCTAGAGATGGAAACAACAATAATATGTAATAATTATAAAATTGTTAAATAACAAATCATGTTAATATCATGTTTCATCAATAATATCATGTTTTAGATTAATCTATTATGACTGTGTGGCGCCGGCATAATAATAATGTCACTGCATCTCTTCTAGTAGATACTAACAGATCGAACTACAGGTATGCTATGATAATGGGAAATAACTTATTCCATCATTCAATAAAAATCAACTGCAATCTCCAAGATGTCTACCAAGCGTGGAGATATAGTACTTTGAAAAAATAATAGCACCCTTTTGCCATTAATTTATTTAAGCAATACTAAATAGTGGTAGTGAGATAGACAGCTTAATATTGACAACGCTTTTAAGATTTGTATGTATGTTTTAAGTGTGATTTACAGAGCGTTCAAACTAATGCACATTTAGCAGCCTATAATCATAAGATTATACTAACACATGTACTTATTAACCGCGAAAAGCATGTTAACAAGCTGAATTAACAAAATCAAAAATTATTTATGCAATTTAAAACGAAAAACTGATCTTCAAAATATATTAATTCGATAAGTATAATTTTGAGTTTTGGCGCCAACCCGAGTGAAGCGTCACTTGAAGTTTTATTTTAATATTTTATATTAGTTTATTGTGATGTTTAATATATAAATTTGGTGTTGTTTTGTGTATTAATCATCAATAATCGTGAACAATACTGGAACATTGGAATAAAACTGTGATGAACATAGCAAAGTGACTGTAC